>JAJHIY020001163.1:0-131423 GCA_022114975.2 Lampris megalopsis | reverse complement strand
GACACGACGATGTTCCGCGGCCGGGACGCGAACCCGTATCGCCTGCACCGCAGGAGGCATCGTTAACCGCTCGACTAAAGCGGTCAGACCCGCCAACCAGCGGCCAGCGTGTCTTCTTATCCATGCACGTTACAATATATTTACATGGATAGATTATCAACTACGATACAACTTTCACGAGTCTCGCTTTAACGCTTCCTGGTTGCACACCAGCGTGAGGCGCTGAAGAGCGATGCGGAGGTCATTTGGTGGGCGGAGCTTAGCGGAGTGATTCGAGGCAGCAGAGAGGCGCAAGGATTTACATTGGACTGTTCATTGGACGTCGCCTTGTAGCGGGATTTCACTCTGAATCGAATCCCGCGGCGAGAGGAAATTTGCTCGGCCGGAAGTGTCCGGGAGCGTGCAGATCCCCATAAATCTCTTCGGAGCGCGGCTATAACAAAACGCGAGGGCGCGCTCACGGGAGGGGGTGACTACTGTAAACTATAAAACACCCACAGGCTGATCGACTGAGGGGGGGGGTCGGCCCCTTTAAGGAGTCGAGGGTCAGCGGTGTCGCCTTGTAGTGGGATTTCATCTCGCATTGAAACCCGCAGCGGTGAAGAAATAGCTCGGGTACATTAATACTGCGCTTTTCCAAAACACGAGTTACCACGAGCTGTCATCACCTCAGAAAATATCAGAAACACAAATAAATTCACTAAATTAATTTGAGTTAAAATATTGTAGTGAATTCGGGGGGCAACCACAGGAACTGCCGCAGACGGGACGCGAACCCGTATCTCCCGCGCGGCGGGAGACATCGCTAACCGCTAGACTAAAAGTTAGCCGTAGAGATACAGGTTCGCGTCCCGGATGCGGCAGTTCCTGTGGTTGCCCCCCGAATTCGCTACAATATCTTCTGTCCACAAAGTAGATGCGTTTTTTTAGACTTTTGGACCGAAATCTTAAAGAGCCATTTGAGTGATTGGTTCAAAAATCTATCAGAAAGAACTTCAAACGTGCACTAAAGGAAAAACAGGATTCACTTTGCCGATAAATTCACTGAATTAACACATTGTGCCATCCAGCCATACTCTCGGGGAGAAGCGTCTCCTAACCCTGACCCTAAACTAGACATTTGCAACCGCACATGCTACTCAACAACAACACTTGATGGGATATCTGATAGGTTAGATGAAATGTTAGAACTACAGATGCGTTAGGTGTCTGATGTTCCTCTTTTCTAAGACAGGGGGTGAATTAGTACGCAGTGATGCACAGGTAAATAAAAAGGAGAGTAAACTACGATCTTCAGTCAGCGATCAGGCAACCAGTTACCGCCCAGTATCCAAACTGCCACCGTGCCGCACTGGTTAGCGCGCCAATTACCCCCATGGGCAATATTTCCAGAAAAGCATTCATTTATGCATCTTCCCATTGTAATACACTATGCTCTATAAGTTACATCAGTTTGATAACGTTTATTTTGATTTACTATGAATTCATACAATGAAGATTTATTTAAGCCCTAAAAAGGGTGAGTATACATTTTTAGCTATATTTTTGTGTTCTCGTCCTGTGTTGTATTTCTTTGCTGTCGTCTTTAATATGGACCTACCTTTGTGTCTGAATAAAGTAAGATTTGATTGATTGATTGATAATATACTGTAATCTGCAAATACAAGTCTGGTATTAACACCACTGTTAATACAAGAGGTTGGAAAACCCTGTCCAGAAAGTCCTAACTGTATATCTGCTCCACCCATGTACTACACCAGCTGATTCTAATCGAAATCACTCTTCATCTAGGTAGAGGAAGGAAATCAGTTGATTTAGTACATGGGTGGAGGAAATACAGTTTGGACTTTTACTTTCTGGACCTTGTTTAGCTATCTCTGGTTAGTAAGAACATGAAACGTGTCTTGAGGCCTGCACCCATCTGAATTTCCCCACAAGGCCTACACAGTCGTGTCTGCACTCCAGAGTCAGATAAGGTCTCAAAGCAGATAACCCGCTGACCAAATCACACAGGATTGTTGCCTCTCGTGTGTTCTGGAGGAGTCGTCCTCCTGACCTAAACCTTCGCTCATCCATTGCCCTGATCTCCCGAGTTCTCCTTTTCCCTTATCCCTCAATCTCTCTGCAGCCCCCCCACCCCACATCCCTCATTTTCTTTGATGTTCCTCGTCAGCATCACTCCTCCCTGTCCAACACCCCCAAACTCCCTCACAAATCCCCTTCTTCACACCTCCAGACATGCTAGTGAACCCAGATTACAGGGTGTTGGTTGAGGAGGAGAAGTATGGAGAAGAAGCTGAAGGAGGAGGAGGAGAGAGGAGGACCTGGTGGTGGCCCTGGGTGAGTTGGGTCCTGAATCTGAATCTTAAAGTCCCATTCTGGCGTAAAGCAGTATATTAACCAGTTTCCCCCAAGGGGATGAATGAAGTATTTCTGATTCTGATCTGATCTGATTTCAGCTTTTTGGGTGGTTTAGAGGAAAAAACAAAAACTTGGGGCTTTCGGTTTTGTTTTGTTTTTTAATGTACAGTCAACAGATGGATGTTGTTATTGAAACTGTTAAAAATCCCGTTGTACACAACACGTTTTGATATGAATTTAAGCCTTTATTTGTTTTGTCCCGCCTGTCATTGTTCCACCCAGCTTGTGCCCTTTCTGTTGAGATCAAATTAGGGTTGGAGTTTTGGTTATGGTTGCTATAAATTTTGTGCTACTGTAGATAATTTCAGCAAGAAAGGACAAAACACCACCAGATCAGCTTGACACTGAGCCTTATTATCAATCACAAAAGCCAAATGCTTAATCAATAATTCCATCAAGACGGAGAGTAGCGCATTCTGATCTGCCATCATTTTCAACAGCAACCACTCCTTCGAACACCACGTCAACCAAATCACCAGAACTGCCTTTTCCCTTCTAAAAACACAGCTCATGTCCGCCCAACACTCTGGCTCTCTGCTGCTGAAATCGTGACCCATGCCTTCATCACATCCAGAATTTACTACTGCAACAACATTCTCTGTGGCTCTTCATCCAACTTTCTAAACAAACTCCAGTAAATCCAGCACTATGCTACTCGCCTGCTCTCCCACTCCCACTCCCCTGACCATATCACTTCTGTCCTCCAGAACCTCCACTGGCTCCCAGGCAGGGTGGAGCGGGTGGAGAAGAGTGTCAGGAGTGATTTGTGACAGAAGGGTACCAGCAAGAGTTAAAGGGAAGGTTTACAAGATGGTTGTGAGACCAGCTATGTTGTATGGTTTGGAGACAGTGGCACTGATGAAAAGACAGGAGGTGGAGGTGGAGGTGGCGGAGTTGAAGATGCTAAAATTTTCTTTGGGAGCGACGAAGAAGGACAGGATTAGGAACGAGTATATTAGAGGGACAGCTCAGGTTGGATGTTTTGGAGACAAAGCAAGGGAGGCAAGGATGACTTGGACATGTGTGGAGGAGAGATGCTGGGTATATTGGGAGAAGGATGCTGAATATGGAGCTGCCAGGGAAGAGGAGAAGAGGAAGGCCAAAGAGGAGGTTCGTGGATGGGGTGAGGGAGGACATGCAGGTGGCTGATGTGACAGAGGAAGACGCAGAGGACAGGAAGAGATGGAAACGGATGATCCACTGTGGCGACCCCTAACAGGAGTACCTGTTACTAGTAGTAGTAGTAGTAGTAGTAGTAGTAGTGAAGATATACTTTTATTAATCCCCTTTTGGAAATTCATCTTCTGCATTCAACCCATCCTAGCTGTGTAGCTAAGAGCAGTGGGCAGCTGCAGTCCCCGGGGACCAAACTCCAGTTCCTCTTTCCATTACCTTGGCCAGGGGCACAGACAGGAGTATTAACCTAACATACATATATCTTTGATGGTGGGAGGGAACTGGAGCCCTGGTGGAAACCCACACAAATACGGGAGAACATGCAAACTCCAGAGAAAGGACCTGAGACGAGCTGGGGTTCGATCCCAGGACCTTCTTGCGGTGAGGCAACAGTGCTAACCACTGGGCCACCATGCTGCCCACGAAGAGGGCCCAAGGAGATTATGGATGTTGTGTTCTTGCAAAATAACTACACTGTCCCATGCAGATTTTGCAAAATTTCTATTACATCACCCTTAAAAATGGAGAGCAAGTGAAACGGTCATTGAAACCCAGGACAGGATTTTCTGCTTTTGCAGCACATTATTTGGAAAATATGTTGTCAGTCTAGCAAAGCATACATTTGCAACAGGGAGACATGGCATGATCTCAGGTCTGGAATTGCCGGTAAGCAAACTGTGAGCTGCCACAATAGGGAGCTGATCGAGAGCGAGAGAAATCACCGGTGTGAAGTACCAGCCGGACTCATCAGCATCATTTCCCATTTAGCTGAATGGAACTTCAACCTTTCATGGGACGTCCGATAAACTCTCTGCCCCTTCCAATGGTACTTTCTTAGGTAAGGTGGAGTTGTATGACCCAGACGAATTAGCATTTGCGAAGAATTCGGAGACATGACATAACACGCCACGACTTAATAATAATAACAACAATAATACACTATTTGTATAGCACTTTTCCAAACAGGTTTAAAAAGTGCCTCACAAAACAGGATAAAGGTTAAAAATGACACAAAAAAACGGTAAGAGAATGAGATATAAAGCACTGGCAAATAAAACCATGAAATAAGAGCAAAAGGGAAGAGAGCAATTTCTTAATTAGAACAATTTCAAAAATAAGCAAAGCCATGTGTTAAGGCCATAACAAAAGGTTCATGATGCAAAATGTCTGACCATGAGCGTGGACCGTACGCCTGATGTTTCCCACGTTGGACAAATGTCAGTTGTGCTGCGTAGTGCGGCTCGCGAGACGTCTGATGTTTCAATAACAGAACACTTTACTGGACTTGTCCCAGCCGAGTCCACAACAGGCGAAGCTCTGTGTAACGCTTCCCTGCACTATCTGGAGATGGTGGGCTCAGACATGAACGCCCGTGGAGGGCAAAGCTACCGCAACGGGAGCAATGTGAAAGGCAAGAAACAGGGAGCTCAAAAGCAAATACTTGCTTTGAACCCAAAAGGCACTTTTCATGCTATGTAGTAGTAGCCATAGGCTAAACTTGGCTGTCTCAGGCGCAGCAAACCCTTCACATTCTTCGGAGCGCTGCAGAGAATGCTTTGTCATTTTTAGCTCTTCAACATCTTGCTGGTCCATACTCAAAGATCATGTGACTGTCAAACCCCTCTCAGGCACTCGCGGGAAGTCCCATACTGAAAGCGTGGAAGTTTTCCCATATCACCTGGAAGATGTTCATTTGACTCTGGAGGCCACTGGTCGACCATTCAGTTGGCAGAAGAAGCAGCATGACAGCAGCGCGGGCCAGATACCTTGCTCAACTTGTTGTGTAGCACAATGTTACGTTTCACATTAATCGTGCGAGCAAACTGTCCCAGCGTCCCTCGGTGGGAATGGAGACAATCAGAAATGAAACCCAAGCAGCGCTTGCCTTTTTTTTTGCAAGAATTGCAAGAATAGAGAACGGCTTTGTGGCTTCATACACAGACGCACGAGGAATTGCTGACAAGGTCGGGGTTGAATTGGTGTTTCCTGAGCAAAGGCGGTGGGGAAAAAAGGGGGGCAATGTTTGCCAAGTTAAGTTCAGACGATGGCCCCAGCAATACTACCAGATGAAAGCTGCAAACGAATTGGTTTTCTCCCCCCCCCCCCCCCGGGTTGTGCGCAGCTGTAATCAGCCTTAGCGAGAGAGATACTCACAGCTGGACGTTTTTTATGGATAGTTTGGGTTTCTCTTCAGCACCGAGGCGGTGCGAAAAGCGATTACTCGCGACACACTCCACGATAAGTGCCTGCATCTTGCAAAGGAAATTGGGGACACTGATGCAGATGATCTCAGCTTTGATATGACAACAGCTGTCAAGAGCTATCCCCGTGATGTGCGAGATTCACCTGCTGATATGCTTTGGTACATCCATCCATCCATCCATCCATTATCCAAACCGCTTATCCTGCTCAGGGTCGCGGGGATGCTGGAGCCTATCCCAGCAGTCATTGGGCGGCAGGCGGGGAGACACGCTGGACAGGCCTCCAGGCCATCACAGGGCCCACACCCACACACATTGACACCTAGGGACAATTTAATATGGCCAATTCACCTGACCTACATGTCTTTGGACTGTGGGAGGAAACCGGAGCCCCCGGAGGAAACCCACACAGACACGGGGAGAACATGCAGACTCCACACAGAGGACGACCCGGGACGACCCCCAAGGTTGTTCGAACCCTGGACCTTCTTGCTGTGAGGCTTAGGTACATCTACCAGGAAAATGTTTTGGATTTGTACCCAAATCTTAGCGTTGCTCTGCGCTTGTTGTTAACCGTGCCGGTAACCGTGGCATCAGGAGAGAGGAGTTTTTCACATCTCAAACTCGTACAGAACTGTCTGCCATCGACAATGTGACGAGATCATTTGAATGGCTTGGCTGAAATTTCAATTGGGCACCAAATCTGTTGCAAATTGGATTACTCCAAGATAAGGGAAGAGTTCGCAGCAGCCAAAGCCAGAGAGGTCCTCTTTTAAATGGTGAGTCAAGTCCAGTCAGTTTTATTTGTGTAGCCCAATATCACAAATCACAAATTTGCCTCAAGGGGCTTTACAGCAACACAACATCCTGTCCTCAGACCCTCGCATCGGACAAGGAACAACTCAGGGAGAGCAACAGAGGAGGGGTCTCTCTCCCAAGACGGACAGCGTGCAATGGATGTTGTCTTTACACAATTTACAGAATACAACACTGAAAGTGAGTCAACAGTATTAACTCATTACACCTAAGTCAAAAATAGGGGTCAATGTGATAAACTAGTATTTTTTTCTCTTAAAAAATTTGAATGTCTGGGGCGGCATATACCTATTTTGCCCAGAGCACTGGACTGTCTTCTCCTAGCCCTGGTGAGAAGATTCAGATCCAGATTAAGATGTGACTGCTGACAGTCTGCTGCTGGCCCGCTAGCCAAGGCTCAGTGGGGGGGGGACATATTTGAGGAGGAGGAGGAGGATTTCGGCGAGTTTGCCAGATTCCAAGATGACTGCGAAATGGGAAACTATCACCCATGCAATTTTTTTTTGTTTACTGAGTTTCTTAAAAAATGTTAATGAAAAATTTAACATGTTAACGTGACAGGCATGGGCACAAGTCCACGAATACTGGGATGGCATCCAGCACTTTACCTGTGCCCCCGTCCATAGGGTTAGTGGCTGTGTCAGGAAGGGCATTTTGCCAAATCAGTATGCGGACTGACAAGACCATACCGGATCGGTCCAGGCTCCACATGGAATCGGTCAAGGCCCGGGTTAACAACGGTCTCCATTGGTGCTGTGCCCTCGCAGGGTACCGATGAAAACTTTAAAATCCACTGTGGCGACCCCTGAAAAACAGGGGACAAACCGGAAGAAAAAGAAGAAGAAGAAGAAGAAGAAGAAGAAGATGATGATGATGATGATTAGGGAAAAGGCAATTGCCATTTACAGCCACAGGTTTAAGTTCTCAAGAGGTTTTTATTTAATGTGGCTGAGAAGTAAAAGTTTTACACTTCTGTCAAGTTTTTCAGGAAACCCCCGAGGATTTACGAGGTTCTTTTCAAACAATGCCTGACGTTACAGGATGTTTTTCAGAGGGCGCATTGCGTCATAACGCGGCCTCGTTGTAGTTGATTTTCTAATTTGTGGTTAATAGTCTTTATTAATAATAAATTGAGGATGGTCATGGCTTTTGTGTTCCAACATGAGGAAGACGGTAAGATGAACATGCCTTTGTTTTTGTTAAACTGTGTTTGTTGTGGGGCAAATTTCTATGATCTTTATTGACTATCACAAGTGGGAAGGAAATCGACCATTTATATTAGCATACTTTGCCACACTTAAAAGGAACAAGGGGGAACTAACAGTGCTTTAGATTACAGCCTGCATACTCTGTAGTTACCCTATACCCAATAATAATAAGAATAAGAATACATTTTATTTGTGGGAACCTTCCAGAGCACTCAATGACACCACACAAAACACAGTTTAAGGCAAGCAGCCCTGTATCTGACGTCATAAAACCAAACAAAGCAGGGGTATACGACAAGTTAATACAACAGCTAGGTATGAAATCATCATGCGTGCAACCTTCGGTGTGGGTGCAACCATTAAAGTGTGGATCACGCTGACTATGCTAGTTTGAGAAGGTGCGTTTTGAGAGGGGATTTGAAGGTTGAAAGAGAGTCAATACTGTCAGGGTCTTGTGGGAGAGAGTTCCAGAGGCGGGGGGACAGAACGACTGAAGGCTCCAGACCCCATGGTGGTCCTGCGGGCAGATGGTGTAGTGAGTTGGGGGGCAGAAGAGGATCTGAGCGTGCTGGAGGGTGTGTGGATATGAAGGAGTTCAGAAAGATATGAGGGAGCTAGGTTATTAAGGGCCTTAAAGGGGAGGAGCAGGATCTGGAACTCGATACGGTATCTAACAGGGAGCCGGCGGAGATGCTGGAGAACAGGAGTGATGTGATCTATGGAAGGGGTTCTGGTAATGATACGGGCAGCTGGATTCTGGACCAACTGAAGTTAATGAAGACACTTGAGGGGCAGACCAGAGAGGATAGAATTACAGTAGCCAATGCGGGATGTAACCAGGGTGTGAGTGAGTATGGCGGCGCTGTTGGGTGTAGGCGACGGGCGAAGATGATTAATATTGCGTAGGTGGAAGTATGCAGACTGAGTCATGTTGTTGATGTGTGCTGCAAAAGATAATGTGCTGCCCAGGATGACACCCAGACTCTTCACCTGAGGGGAAGGAGGATAGCTACAACCACACACACACACACGCGGGGTGGCACGGTGGCGCGGTTGCCTCACAGCAAGACAGCAAGAAGGTCCTGGGTTCGAGCCGCGGGGTAGTCCAAGCTTGGGGGTCATCCCGGGTCGTCCTCTGTGTGGAGTTTCTTCCGGGTGCTCTGGTTTCCTCCCACAGTCCAAAGACATGTAGGTCAGGTACTAAATTGTCCCTAGGTGTGAATGTGTGTGTGTGTGTGTGTGTGTGTGTGTGTGTGTGTGTATATATATATATATTGGCCATAAACGGGTGTCCAGCAATGAAGTTTGCTGTTGAGGTGAACGACAGCCGAGACAGTCTTCAGAGGCCGACAGTATCCACGACCATACCACGTCCCCTGGACCTTTGTTCCAAATTAAACACACAGATCAGGGATCACGAACAGTTTCCCCCAGCCCACAGCAGAGCAACACAAAGACAAAAACACATATCCAAAAACGGCGAGAACACGCACATGAAACTACAAAAAGAATCACTGTCCAAGAGAACGAACGCAGGATGACTGCCGGTCTGCGTGGGCTAGCAGTTAGCTTAGCCTGGCCCGCTTCCGCGTCCTGTTAGACCGCCCTCGGTGTTCCCTCCTCCTCGCAGCTCCGGGCAGGGCCGTGGTCCCTGGGCCCACCGGATGCAGCAGACCCAGGCTCCCCCCAGCCCATCCAATGCCAGCTCTCCTAGCCAGACACCTTCGACACCCCTCCCCGCACTCCACACGACGACACTAAAAACACAGCCAAGGCTAGGCGAGGCCACCGCCAGACCGCCCTCGGTGATATCAGAACTGCCGGTCTGCATGGGCTAGCAGTTAGCTTAGCCTGCCCCGCTTCCGTGTCCTGTCAGACCGCCCTCGGTGTTTCCTCTTCGGGCGCAGCTCCAGGCAGGGCCGTGGTCCCTGGGCCCACAGGATGCAGCAGACCAAGGTCTCCCAGCCGATCCACTTCCAGCTCTCCCAGCCATCAAACCAAGACACAAACTTAGACGTGGACAAAATGATAAAGGAACAATGCAGTTTGCCTGCTTGTTGGTTATAAGGTCTTTCTGAAATAAAACACGGCAGCTTTATTAAGAGATGCAGAAGTCATCTCCCCGTCTTCCCTGAAACGTCCAGACCAGTGTTCAGGTTTATGGTCATACCGTACCCTGTATTAATAGAATAGGAACCCAGTAGTTAAACAATAACGGCGTCATAAATCCCCTCTAAATCCCTCCCAAATGTCCAGATTATCGCTCCGTGGGTCATACATAACCTGTAATAATACAACAGGTAGCCAGTAGTTAAAAAATAACTGCGGTATAAGGTCTTTATAAGATCCTGAATTGTTACCCCCTCGTCCCATAACCTCACATCTTCTTCCCCAGTACCTGTACTGGTACTGTACTGATACACAAAAGGTATTATACCATAACTATGGAGTAATCATGCTGTACGTTGTTGGCCTATAATCCATCTGTACTTTGCCTCCTGGACACCGATCAATTTATGTTTTTGCTTTCCACAGTCGCATAACCAGAGTACATCATCAGTTACTCTGGGTGGGGCTGTCTTTGTGCAGTGGGTTCTGCCAGACCCTTCTCCTATATATAAGACACATCTGGGCATAGATGTGGTTATGCGGGCGTCCGGGTAACGTGGCCTACCAACACGCGGATCGCCGGTTCGAGTCCCCGTGTTACCTCCGGCTTGGTCGGGCGTTCCTACAGACACAATTTGTGTGTCCTGGTCGCTGCACTAGCGCCTCCTCTGGTCGGTCGGGGCGCCTGTTCGGGGGAGGGGGAACTGGGGGGAACAGCGTGATCCTCCCACGCGCTACGTCCCCCTGGTGAAACTCCTCACTGTCAGGTGAAAAGAAGCGGCTGGCGACTCCACATGTATGGGAGGAGGCACGTGGTAGCCTGCAGCCCTCCCCAGCGGTCGGGACGGCCCGGAAGAGTGGGGTAATTGGCCGGATATAATTAGGGTGAACGGGGGGGGGGTCGATAGCAGAATGATAGTCTATAAAGCAGACGTGATGAAACGGCCCGCCCGTTCACTGTGAACGCTTATAGCGTTTACTGTTGTTTCCCCCCCCCAGTTCCCCCCGACGGACCACAGGGGGCGCTAGTGCCGCGACCAGGACACATACCCACATCCGGCTTCCCACCCGCAGACACGGCCAATTGTGTCTGTAGGGACGCCCGACCAAGCCGGAGGTAACACGGGGATTCGAACCGGCGATCCCCGGGTTGGTAGGCAACGGAATAGACCGCTACGCTACCCGGATGTCCCTTTAGTAGCAACAGCCCCCCCCCCGCCTTTTCCGATGTGTACATTAGTGAAGAGGAGAGGAGGTGAGGAGGGGGGAATGGGGTGGGGGGGGGGTGGTGGTGGTGTGTGAAGAAGGCAGGAAGAAAGGAGGAGAGAGCTGGGTGTAAATCACATGGAGATCTCGTCGTTTCACACATGAATGCAGCTGAAACCCCCCAGACGTCCATAGCCGAACATCTGTTGTGTTTGGCTGTGGCAGACGTCCCATCGCTCTCCTCCTCCCCATCCTCCTCCCCCATCCTCTCCTCCGCCCATCCTCTCCTCCTCCTCCTCCCCATCCTCCTCCCCATCCTCTCCTCCCCCCCATCCTCTCCTCCTCCTCCTCCCCCCCATCCTCTCCTCCTCCCCCCATCCTCTCCTCCTCCTCCCCCTCCCCATCCTCTCCTCCTCCTCCTCCTCCCCATCCTCCTCCCCATCCTCCCCCCATCCTCCTCCCCGAGGCGGCCGAGCAATCCGACAAAACGGCATGAAACCCCCCCGAACCCCCCCCCAACCGCACGTTTTTCTGTTTTTTATGTCCGTCTCTGGTGTATAGATCCTTAGACTTGGGAGAGAGAGAGAGAGAGAGGGAGAGAGAGAGAGAGAGGGAGAGAGAGAGAGAGAGAGGGAGAGAGAGAGAGGGAGAGAGAGAGAGAGAGAGAGAGAGAGAGAGAGCGAGAGCGAGCGAGAGAGAGAGAGGTTACGAGTACTTCACGTGTGAAAGGAAAATGAAAAGGAGCTCTCAAATTTTGGGGGGCCTCAGACCCCCTCATAGGGGAGAAATATTTCCAAGGACCCCGTTACGGTCGTAACACTGATTAGGCACATTAAGCATCAAACCATTTGCAGATTCTGACGCCACTGGAACTCTGTATGATCTAAAACATGGATCACTTTGATATCACTTGTGTGTTTTGGTGGTGATGGAGGTAGTGGATCTGTTGAAACTTGTGTATTTTCAAGCACGGGGCCGTTTTACTGAGTTTGCACGTGGACTCTCCATTTGACAGCCTCTACACTATTCAGGCGTTGGTCAATATGAACTCAAACACCCCGTTTGACACTTAAAATGACCGGTGGACCCCCGGGACCACCCCCCCCCCGGCTATATGTCACAGATCCCTTGGGGTCCCCTGACCCCACTTTGAGAATCAATTACAACGATGATTAAACCAATTACAGTAATTATTGCATAAATTACAGCAGGAATTCGACACAGAGGTGGGAGACTGACGTGCAACAGACAGCTAGGTGCAAAGCAAGAGTCTCGAGCAAGTAAGCGATTAGCTGAGTCGAGTCTCGTGCAGAGCGCGCGTGGTAATTTCGCAAGGAATGAAAGAGTTATACTGCAGCGAGAGTGAGAGTGTGTCTGGAACATGTTCACGGTAGGACTGCTCCGGGACAATGAGACGCGCTGACTGCCAGGCATTTCTCCCAACACCGCCGCCTCTGGCTGTCATGTGCATATAAAGGATTTTCTTTTATCATTTGCTGATGATATCGTGGTGTTCTGGCGGTAGATGACGTTGTCAAGCCGTCGTAATGAGCGTCTCAACCAGGGGCGATTCTAGGATCAGAGCTTTAGGGGTGCTGAGCACCCAGAGTGCTGGCCGGCCAGGCAAGATAAATCTGGGGGGGGGGGTGGATCAAACCATTTTCGAAGCAGGGGGGGTGCTGTATTTTTGTTGTTAAAATATTACGTTTAAACCATATACTGGATATGGTTTTGACATTTCTTCAGCTTATTAAACATGGACATACAGCAAAAATAAAAAATCTCTTCAATTTTAGGGGTGCTGGGGTTCAATTTAGGGGTGCTGCAGCACCCCCAAAAATGGGCTAGAAACGCCTATGGTCTCAACTTCTTATTCTCCGGAGACGTGAGGCCGTAGAGCTTCACCTGTGTCAGTGTCACCGCTTCAAACAGAACTACTGCGGTGAACTCAGGGGGCAGCCGGGAACCGCCGCCGCAGCCGGGGCGCGAACCCGGGGTCACTGCGCTAACCAGTCAACTAAAGGGTCCGACAAGTCAGCCAGGGGGCTAGTGAGTCCAGTCATCCGTGGCCGTTACGCTACCGCCTTCTTTCTGGCCCCACTGTTATCTCACGCCAACGTAGCGAACTCAGGGGGAAGCAGGGAACCGCCGCCGCAGCCGGGGCGCGAACCCGGGTCAGACCCTTTCTTACCTGGCTAACCCCCCCCAACATCCGCCTTTGCGATTCTGAGAAATCACGCTTGTCTTGGTCGGTGTCACTAGCGGAAGGCTACGTTAGCCTACCCATGACCCTCAGCGAGTTTGAAAGTCGTGTTGAGTGTCACGAAAAAAGGGGGAATTCGTGTCCGTGTACACGAATCAATAGATTAAATGTCGTGACTATTTCACGACCTGCCTCGAGACTCTGTAGCCAGGATGTTAGCGGGTTTTTTTTTGACCAGTGTGGAAACGCCATTAGTCGACCGGTTAGCGTAGTCGCCCATGGTGCGGGAGACCCGGGTTCGCGGGGGTTCCCGGCTGCCCCCCCCCCTGAATTCGCTGCACTACTTTGCATGTCGGTGAACACTGGCCGGTGTGTTGCATATTTTGTCACAGACGAACCCGATCTGTGCTCCAGACAAAAATGACATATGCTGCAGGAATTCCTTTAAACCCTGGAATGACTTTGCTACCTTTTAAACCCGCTCTTGTGATGAGTTTCATAGAGAGGCACATTTTACTGTAGTTCTTGTAAAAACCTGCCGGCTGTGTCTCTGCGGATGTATATCTGCTCCTTCTTTCCTTTTTTTTCTTCTTTTCAGCTCTCTCTCACGCTGTCTCTCCCTACTACTACTACTACTACTTTCGGCTGCTCCCGTTAGGGGTCGCCACAGCGGATCATCCGTTTCCATTTCTTCCTGTCTTCTGCGTCTTCCTCTGTCACACCAGCCACCTGCATGTCTTCCCTCACCACATCCATAAACCTCCTCTTTGGCCTTCCTCTTCTCCTCTTCCCTGGCAGCTCCATATTCAGCATCCTTCTCCCAATATACTCAGCATCTCTCCTCCACACATGTCCAAGCCATCTCAATCTTGCCTCTCTTGCTTTGTCTCCAAACCGTCCAACCTGAGCGGTCCCTCTAATATAATCGTTCCTAATCCTGTCCTTCTTCGTTACTCCCAGTGAAAATCTTAGCATCTTCAACTCTGCCACCTCCAGCTCCGCCTCCTGTCTTTTCGTCAGTGCCACTGTCTCCAAACCATATAACATAGCTGGTCTCACAACCATCTTGTAAACTTTCCCTTTAACTCTTGCTGGTACCCTTCTGTCGCAAATCACTCCTGACACACTTCTCCACCCACTCCAACCTGCCTGCACTCTCTTTTTCACCTCTCTACTGCACTCCCCGTTACTTTGGACAGTTGACCCCAAGTATTTAAATTCAGATGTCTTTGTCACCTCCACTCCTTGCATCCTGACCATTCCACTGTCCTCTCTCTCATTCACGCATAGGTATTCCGTCTTGCTCCTACTGACTTTCATTCCTCTTCTCTCCAGTGCACACCTCCACCTCTCCAGGCTCTCCTCAACCTGCACCCTACTCTCGCTACAGATCACAATGTCATCCGCGAACATCATCGTCCATGGAGACTCCTGCCTGATCTTGTCCGTCAACCTGTCCATCACCATTGCAAACAAGAAAGGGCTAAGAGCCGATCCTTGATGTAATCCCACCTCCACCTTGAACCCATCTGTCATTCCAACCGCACACCTCACCATTGTCACACTTCCCTCATACGTATCCTGCACCACTCCTACATACTTCTCTGCAACTCCTGACTTCCTCATACAATACCACACCTCCTCTCTCGGCACTCTGTCATAAGCTTTCTCTAAATCTACAAAGACACAATGCAACTCTTTCTGGCCTTCTCTATACTTCTCAATCAACATTCTCAAAGCAAACATCGCATCTGTGGTGCTCTTTCGTGGCATGAAACCATACTGCTGCTCGCTGATCGTCACCTCTCCTCTTAACCTAGCTTCTATTACTCTTTCCCAAATCTTCATGCTGTGGCTGATCAACTTTATACCTCTGTAGTTGTTACAGTTCTGCACATCGCCCTTGTTCTTGAAAATCGGTACCAGTATGCTTCTTCTCCACTCCTCAGGCATCCTCTCACTTTCCAGGATTGTGTTAAACAATCTAGTTAGAAACTCCACTGCCATCTCTCCTAAACATCTCCATGCCTCCACAGGTATGTCATCAGGACCAACTGCCTTTCCATTCTTCATCCTCTTCATAGCTGCCCTCACTTCCTCCTTGCTAATCTGCTGAACTTCCTGATTCACTATCCCTACATCATCCAACCTTCTCTCTCTCTCATTTTCTTCATTCATCAGCCCCTCAAAGTATTCCTTCCACCTTCTTAGCACACTCTCCTCGCTTGTCAGCACATTTCCATCTCTATCCTTGATCGCCCTAACTTGCTGCACATCCTTTGCAGCTTGGTCCCTCTGTCTAGCCAATCGGTACAAGTCCTTTTCTCCTTCCTTAGTGTCTAATCTGTCATACAACTCACCATACGCCTTTTCCTTTGCCTTTGCCACCTCTCTCTTTGCTTTACGCTGCATCTCCTTGTACTCCTGTCTACTTTCTTCATCTCTCTGACTATCCCACTTCTTCTTTGCCAACCTTTTCCTCTGTATACTTTGCTGTACTTCCTCATTCCACCACCAAGTCTCCTTGTCTTCCTTCCTCTGTCCTGATGACACACCAAGTACCTTCCTAGCTGTCTCCCTCACTATTTCTGCAGTGGTTTTCCAGCCATCTGGCAACTCTTCACTACCACCCAGTGCCTGTCTTAACTCCTGCCTGAACTCCACACAACAGTCTTCCTTCTTCAACTTCCACCATTTGATCTTCGGCTGTGTCTTCACTCGCTTCCTCTTCTTGGTCTCCAAAGTCATCCTACAGACCACCAGCCGATGCTGCCTGGCTACGCTCTCCCCTGTCACCACCTTGCAGTCTCCAATCCCTTTTAGATGGTGCCTTCTACATAAGATATAGTCCACCTGTGTGCACTTTCCTCCACTCTTGTACGTCACCCTGTGTTCCTCCCTCTTCTTGAAATATGTATTCACCACAGCCATTTCCATCCTTTTCGCAAAATCGACCACCATCTGTCCTTCCACATTTCTCTTCTTGACTCCATACTTTCCCATCACCTCCTCATCACCTCTGTTCCCTTCACCAACATGTCCATTGAAGTCCGCTCCAATCACCACTCTCTCCTCCTTGGGTACCCTCTCCACCATGTCGTCCAACTCATTCCAGAATTCTTCTTTTTCATCCATCTCACACCCAACTTGTGGGGCATATGCGCTGATAACATTCAGCAATAAACCTTCAATTTCCAGCTTCATACTCATCACTCTGTCTGACACTCTCTTCACCTCCAGCACGCTCTTGACATACTCTTCCTTCAGAATTACCCCTACCCCATTTCTCCTCCCATTCACACCATGGTAGAAGAGTTTGAACCCACCTCCGATACTCCTGGCCTTACTCCCCTTCCACCTGGTCTCTTGCACACACAGTATGCCTACCTTTCTTCTTTCCATCATGTCAGCCAGCTCTCTCCCTTTACCAGTCATAGTGCCAACATTCAAAGTTCCAACTCTCACCTCCACATGCCTACCCTTCCTCCTCTCTAGCTGCCTCTGAACATGCTTTCCTCCTCTCCTTCTCCTTCGCCCAACAGTAGCATAGTTTCCACCGACACCCTGCTGGTTAATAGTACCGGTGGCGGTCGTTGGTAACCCGGGCCTCGACCGATCCGGTATGTAAGTCTTATTTATGATCCGCATATTTGATTTGGCAAAGATTTTACGCCGGATGCCCTTCCTGACGCAACCCTCCCCATTTGTCCGGGCTTGGGACCGGCACTAAGGATGCACTGGCTTGTGCATCCTCAGTGGCTGGGTTACGCTGTCTCTCCCTCTCTTTATATATTGGCCTATGTACGTATATCTACTACTACTATTTTCGGCTGCTCCCGTTAGGGGGCGCCACAGCGGATCATCCGTTTCCATCTCTTCCTGTCTTCTGCGTCTTCCTCTGTCACACCAGCCACCTGCATGTCTTCCCTCACCACATCCATAAACCTCCTCTTTGGCCTTCCTCTTCTCCTCTTCCCTGGCAGCTCCATATTCAGCAGGCCTATATATATATATATATATATACTAGAAGAACCCCGCTACAATGTAGCGGTTTGGTTCTCCACCCGTCTAAATTTCCATCCTCTTCATCCTGCCAGCTAACCGCCTTCCCCCTGCCCCTAAACCCCCCCCCACTCCAACCCCCTCCCCCCAAATGCTCAGAATCACCTGAAATGCCGAGAAAAGTGGTTCTTAGCCATTTTTAGAACATGCATATTTTGCATAATTACGCATAATTATTTTAATTTTCTGCTATTTTTCTGGTCCTCTCTGGAACAATACCTACCACCTCAAAAAAAAAAAATGAGGATCATAAATGCATTTTTGCAAAAATGCATATTATTTTGCATAATGCCAAAACATTTCTAAGTCCCAGAGAACATTTTTTTTATATAGGTGAAAAAAATCAAAGATGCTCAGAATCACCTGAAATGCCGAGAAAAGTGGTTTTTAGCCATTTTTAGAAAAACGCATATTTTGCATTATTTATGCATAATTATGCATAATTTTAATGTCCTGGGATTTTTCCGCCTTACTCTCTGAGACAATACCTACCACCCCCAAAAGAATTAGGGTCATAAATGCTTTAGTTTTCGGTCCCGCTAGCTACACACACACACACACATTCTGAAAATATATGAGTAGATATATATATATATATATATATATATATGTGTGTGTGTGTGTGTGTGTGTGTGTATATTTACAGTGCTCTCCTCCCCCTGACCCCTGTTTGCTAGCTGCCTGTCGTCCGGTCTTTTCTCTGGCACCTCGCTAATCAGCCCCGCGGCTGACCTTTGACCCTTCCCAGCCCCTTGCTCCTCCGCTACGGCGAGGCATGCGGTCCAATAATAGCCACAGCCAGGTAGCTTAGCCATGCAGAATTTGACATCGCATTGCCCCCCCCCTCCCCCTGCCCCCCCCCACCCCCTCCATCCTGGTGGTGGAGTGTCAGAGGACGGGACACAGCAGCGAGTGTCAGGAGGGTTTTCCGAAAGTAACCCCCCACCCTGCTGCTCCACCCTCACCCTCACGTTTTCATCAAAAATGATATCTAGTTTTATGGAGGGGCTGAGAGGTGATGGGGGCTGCGTGGGCGGGGGCGGTGGGGGCGGCGGTGTCAAAATGAACGACACAATTTCCCGGATGACCTTGGGAGGGGAGACGCGCCTGGACGGCGGCCCGCGACTTGAAACGAATACAAATGTAGATTTTAACAAAAATAAATACATCTATAATAGGAATCTGAGAGATGTCAGATTGCTTTAATGAGGGGGTTCATTACCCCTGCAGTAGAGCGAGAGAGCAGAAGAAGAAGAAGAAGACGAAGCCCGCCAAGCCGGAGTTCAGCGGCTGTCCTCGCTGAAGACGTTTTATTTTTGTTTTTGGGTTTCAAACGGAGGAGGTATGCGTGGGGGTTGCCCTCCCTCCCCCCTTCCATCTCACATCCCCCCCCCTAATCAGACTGTCTCTCTCTCCCCAGACAGAGGAAAACATCGCCCCTCATAAAACTTCCCTCCTAATTACGGCGAGACGAGGCCTTCTTATCCGAGCGGCGGCGAACCTCTGCCTGGGGAGGCAGATAGCAGACACGACGCACAGCTGTTACGAGCGCTCGTTTTAAGGCACCGGCGTTCTCGGGTCACCGGGCCCGAACACACACGCGCCGGTGCCACGGACCCCCACGTGGGAGCGCTTTTATATCGATGCTGATTTTATAACCCGCTAGGGGCAAATGCGACGAGATAACGAAGCTCATGCGTTGTCTAAGTCAGTGAAGCAAAACTGCTCCACCTTTTGCAAGGTACACCCGCCCCACTTGGACAGCCACCGTTTCAGTCACCCGTCCAGGCTCCCCCCCCAGACAGCATCCGGATGTGGGCCACTTCAGGCAGTGACACGGCACTGGCGGCCTTCTTCGGCCCTGACAAAATGGATGTGAGCCTGAAGTGGCCCACATGTATAACAGCAAATATGGCCCAAATATGCCAAATCACATGTGGGCCTTTTTTGGCAAAGATGCGACGCTCTGGGCAACATGTGGTCTGGATGTGACCCTGAAGTGGCCCGTGTGGTAAATGGTGAATATGGCCCAAATATCACAACACAAATATGGGGCCACCTTTGGCAAATATGTGGCACATGCGGCATTGCTATGGCTTGGTTCTGGCCCAGATCTGGCAAACAGGAGCGGACCGCCCGAGTGCCGTCATTCCACGCGGTATGTGGGCCGGATGAAGTGTCGGGTGTGGGACGGGTCCGGGCCACAGCAATGTTGCTATCTGGGCTTCCTCTCCTTCCCTTTATCTGTCCATCCTCTCGAAAGACCACAGCTGGTGGCTGTGTGAGTGTGTGTGGTGTAAGGGGGCTTTAATGGCGGTGGGGGGGGGGTGTTGTGTGATTCATGAGCAGGGTGGAAGGAATGTGGGAGCGCCTCATGTCATTTGTCCTGTACTAGCGAGGATCCTCATTGACTATATTTATTCCCCAGCCCCTAACCCGGACTTTAAAGGAGTCATATTTTATCCCGTTTGGGCAATTTCATATAATTTCGCAGCGCCTTTGAAGAACGCTAACAAAAATTTCCTTTAGGGGGGGAAAAAAAAATTGAAATGAATCAATTTTTCATTATTTTACCGCCTGTTTCTCCCCACGGAGAGAACACAGTTTTGGGGGGGGGGCGCGATAGTCTGCTAGATGAGTCATCCCATCTAGTAGACGCTTATTTGCATCTACACCAATCGCTGTCAGTCGTCATCATCATCATCGGCGGCCACTCGGGGTCGAGTATGACCGGCCTCCCTCTGGGTCCTCAGGTGGGCTTAGAGGCCGATCCTGGATCCGCATAATGGGAGGACGCCTGCATGCGATAGCTTTTTACATGGAGAGGCTGATGCGCCTGCAGCCACCACACGGTCCTTGGCAGGGGGTGGCCAGAGTCCAACGGCATGGAGAACCAAGACGGTTGGGGACCACCCTCTGTTGCAGCCTTCATCCGCCTTCACTGCCGTTGTGATCTAGAGACATCTTCCACCAGTTCCACCGTTGAGGTTTTTGTTGGATCGCGCTTCGCCTGGAACCTCCCCCTTGACCTACCCGCCTTGGGTGACCCTACCAGGAGCCAAGCTCCGGACGGCACAGCTCTTGGGATCATTGGTAGACACAATCTTCTCCACCACGGCAAGGTGGCGATCCAGGAGAAGGAGAGGTGCCAGTAGAGAACAAATACAGCATCACATTGGCTGTTTTAGAAGGCGAGGGAGAACCTTCAGGGAAACTCCACTGGAACATCGCTGAGTGGGCTCTTCACCCAAAACCAGGGGTGGGCGATCTTATCCAGACAGGGCCAGCGTGGGTGAAGGTTATCGCTCCAACCAAGCAGTTACACACCTGATCCCACTAATCAACCGGCAGAGTCTTTGCTGAGGGACTTGATAGGAGACACAGGTGTGTACAGCTTTGGTTGGAACAAAAACCTTCACCCACACCGGCCCTCTCCGGATAAGATCGCCCACCCCTGCAGCCTAAACCCTGGTCCTAACCCCAAAACAGACCTTGAAGAACCGCCATAATGTCCTCACATAAAGTCCACACTCTTATGGTTTGAGTAACAATCGCGAAGATTGTGTTTTAAATATATGTCTGTTGAAGAGTAATTGTGACGATGCCTGTTCTGTCAAGTAGTAATTTTGTGTTGGGCGTTCTGTGGTTATACTGCCTCCTCCGGGTGATGTGTGGTACTGTCGCACTGTGCTTCGTGGTTAAAAAGAAATACGTCCTTACACTGCTCGTGTGTGAGCAACACGTTTATGAGTTGTTACACGGTAATTGTGAATTATCACTAAACAAAACCAGACGAAACCAGTGGCGCCCCCAGAAATTTTTCATCGGGGGGGCCAAATGGGGCCACTGAAAATCTTGGGGTGGCACACCGAAACCAAAAGCCATGACTGAATTTGGGGAATTCTATGATGCTGTTGTAGTATACTGTATAGGCTAGTGGAAAACTGTCAATATGAGAGTTATGAAAAATATACATTATTGATTTAAATGAACAGCACCTAATGCAAGATATCAGATAGAAGCATATTGTGCATAATCAGAAGCATATTCTGTATATGCGACTCGTGGCTGGGGGGGCCAGCGGGGGGGCCAGGGATAGTATCAGCTGGCCACCCCTTGGGGGCGCCACTGGACGAAACGCTGGAAAGAATGTCGACGTGAATCCGCGGTCTTTGCTAATAAGCCACGCTAACGTTAGCATGCGCTGTTTGGTCTGTTAGCGTAAGCTGGTTGTGATGTAAATCCTCGGTTCAGTGCAAATCTGTTACGCTATAAATCATGTATAATGATGTGTGTATTTTTTTCTGTTTGTGTTTTCAGTTTTACAACAAAATCACCGCTTCGGTAAAATCAAGAAAAATCACGCCTTGGTCTTCATTGGAGACCGCTTTAGTTGTTAGCTAGCTGTTGTAAACTACTTATAAGACACGTTAGCCCCTAGCTAACGGGTCTGACCCTTTAGCCGAGCGGTTAGTGACGTCACTTTGTGGCGCAGTACACCCCGTATCGAATTCCGCACCGGGCAACAAAATAACCGGTTACATTGTGGCAGCGGTGGGATCCGGAAGTGTGGAGATCCTCAGAAGTCTCTCCGGAGCGCGGGAATAACAAAGCGCGAGGGCGCGCTTCCGGGGAGGGTGACGACTGTAAACTACTAATAAGACACGTTAGCCCCTAGCTAACGGGTCTGACCCTTTAGCCGAGCGGTTAGTGACGTCGCTGGCTGGTCCTGGTACTGGTTTGATGTTGGCTTAGCAGGATAAACACAGCTGCGTCTTGTTTGTCCTGTAATGGTTTATATCTTGTAACGCCGCTAGGAGGCACTGCTGGGTAATGAAGCGTGTCCTCTACGTTAATACAGTAAGAAGAAGAGAATATAAGATGGCGGCTACGCATGTAAAGTTGAACGCTTATCGATCTCAGTAAACCTTTTCTTAACATTACCTGCTGTCGTTGTTGGAATCTACTCCGATACCACAAATTGGCGACGAGGGTCGACGTTAAATCATCCATGCGTAGCCACCATTTTATATTCTCTTCTTCTCGCTGGACTAACGTAGAACACGCATGTCCTTATCCAGCAGCGCCTCCTAGCGGCGTTACAAGGTAAACCATTACAGGGCACAACGCAACTAGTTAATTTAACAATGGCTCTGTTTGATTTTAGGTGTGCCAGCACATCTATCAGCAAGCGTGTAATCACCATATGGGGATCGGGAGACGCGTACCCCCCAATATACGAGAGGGACATTTGACACCCCGCCCCCCAAAAAGTCATTGTGTTTCATCTCGGTCGGGTGGAGGCAGCATGGAGTCTAAGCTTACCCAGTGGCGCGCTACAAAAGACATAAAAGAAGACGGTCGGCTCGCGCACCTTCTGCTAAATAGAGACAACAGAGGAGAGCGGCAGGCAGATAAGATGCGGGTTGGAGGTGTATGTTATACAAATTAATTGGAATCTAAAAGTGAACACAAATAATTAGCTGTATCTAATTTTCAAATAAGGTATCAGTGCATGAGAATTACATGTCATTTAACGTTTAATGTGAAACTGTTACTCCTCAATTAAATGTATTTAATTTTAGAATAAACTATCACTGACGAGGAATTAAATGCAAATTAAATATAAGTCATGAACTTTTATTTTTCGTTAGAATCAGTTCATTAAAGCTGCAGTAGACAACTTTTCAACCCTCACCCCCCCCCCGGACACCCCTAGCATTTCCCAGTGGTATTGTTTGTGCCACCGTCGTGATCGAGAGCACCAAGACGTTGTAACATACGAGGGGCCTTGCAAGCCATAATATATTCTGGCCCTCTCATATACATATATTCTCCTTTCACATACATATATATTTATTCCATCCATTATCTGAACCGCTTATCCTGCTCTCAGGGATGCTGCAGCCTATCCCAGCAGTCATTGGGCGGCAGGCGGGGGAGACACCCTGGACAGGCCGCCAGGCCATCACAGGGCCCCGAAGGCGAGTTTTGCGGCGTAATTGCCCGAATGAAGAGACTGGCTTGATTTTTCTCATATTTATGTGTTTTAACTCACACATGCATGCATTTTCACTGTCTGTGCACATTCATACATTTTGCTCTCATGCACGTGCAGTCCTTGTGTCTATTTAATATCAACAATGTATGTATGTAAGAAGAGAATGTATGCATGTGTGAGAGACCGTATAGTGGAAAAGGAAGTATTACTCAAGCAACGCTCGCGTAGCAATACTTCTGGCAGCGTGTCGTGTGTTGTACTGGAAGCCATTGTTTCAGAGTTTGTCCGGGGTGAGACGACGCAAAAAAAAAGAAGGTTTGTTGAACTTGGCTAGCAGCCAACCTCCATATCGCTAGCTGCTGTTGTCCCGAGGCCTCTGTCTTTATTTGGATTACCTACTTCTCTACATCTAGAGGGGGTGGTGATCCTGGACACCCGGTATCGGGAAGCTGGTCATCACCTGTCCCTGTTGACGCTGGGGTTTCCAGCTACAAGCGGAAGAGGCGGGTTGAGGTGAGGTGACTCACTCTCCACTTGCTCCCTCCCGAAGTCTGAGTGAGGATGTGGCCTTCTCCATCGGCACAGACAGAGCCAGCACCAGCAACTGTCATCAATACTGTCGTTGGTGCTCCTAAAATCAACCAGAGCCATCGTTAATGTCATTAGCAGCAGCTGTGCTACCCTGCTATGCTTACACCACGGAGGACCAAGGCCAACCTGCCATGTTGTTCACCTTTACGTCCTCTTTTAGTTACCGTCTTTCACCGAACAAGGCGACGCAAAAAGGATTCAGTCGGTCGACCGCCGGGGCAGACGTGTTCCTGTGGCGACGTTCCCACCAGGAATCCCAAGCGCCGGCCAGGAACCGACGGGTCTTTACGTCACCCCGCCAGCAGCGGTTGGTCCACCAGAGAGAATAGATGGATTAGACACTCCGCGTCCCAGCGTCATGGCGGACCAACTAGTTAGTGCAGTGTTTTTCAACCCAGTCCTCAAGGACCCCCTATCCTGCAGATTGTCTTTGCAACCCTGAACAGGTACCTGTTTGCAGTTATTCAACCAATCAGCAATGAGTTTTGTCAGACGTTGCACACCTTGCATAATGAAGTGCTGCGAGGTGATTGGTCGAGTAAGTACAAGCAGGGCTTCCTATGCAGGGTTACAATGAAAACCTGCAGGATAGGGGGGGGGGTCCTTGAGGACTGGGTTGAGAAACACTGAGTTAGTGGTTTCAAAATGACTCCTGGGAAGCGGATGCCGGAAAAAGAACACAGCCGGAATCTCACAAATGCGGCTGAACTAGAACACACACACACACACACACACACACACACACACACACACACACACACACACACACACACACACACACACACACACACACACTCACGGTAACAGGTGCGGCATCGCGTGGGGGTGAGGTGGCCTATGGGGAGGCCCTTGTTAGCGTTGGCACCAGCCTCCCCAGCTTGTCCTCCGCCCCCTGTTCTTGCTCGGCACCGGCGGCGGCGGCGGCGGCGGCGGGGTCGGAGCGTGATGTATGGCCGTCTCTATAGGACCAGACATGCCATCACATCCACTCACCGTGAAGTGACTTTTCACGGCCCAGAACAGACACGCTCTTGTGTTCTGTCCAGCGTCCCGCACCGACATCCATCGTCGACCTCTCAGTTTCTGCCCCGATACTCCGCCTTGCGCTAAATATTCACGCTTTTCCGTTAAAAGAGTGGAGGGGGGGGGGAGGGGGTTGCATTTTTTGGCCTCAGGTGGGCTGGAGGCCATGTATCAGTTGAGGTTTTCTAAAGGCCGCTATCTCAGAGGGGACGTGGACGGCCGAGGCCCTGCAGAATAAAGAAACGTGAGCTAAAAGACCTCGCTGAACTCCCCGGTTCTGAGGCGAGGGGGTTTCTGTGCGCCGCCAACGTCTGGGCCGAGGCGCACGTGGCCTTGTTTTGTGTCGTCGGAGCACGACTTTACGTCCTCCTTCTTCTCCACGAGCACCTTCTACCCGGGGCGGAGCCCGGCAAAGGGAACCTCCCGCCCTCGACGAGCTCCCCTCGCTTCTGTCAGACGGGAAAGACGAGTGTCTCCTCCCCCCCGAGAGCGGCGGAGGCCTTGATGGAGCCGTCGGAAATATTCGCCCTTTAATCGATAACACCTGACGAGGCTGGAATCGTCCAGCTTCCCCCCTCTTTGTGGGCGGCGGGGCGCGAATTTTATGTTCAGCTGTGTTACAACGGGCTTCAGTTTGTCTATTAAGCCCGTTCATGTCTTTCGTTTTGTGTGTGTGTGCGTGTGTGTGTGTGTGTGTCAGGGTTGCATTTCACTCTCAAAGGGGCCCTACAGCTCTGGTATCTGTGCCACCGTGTGTGTGTGTGTGTGTGTGTGTAATTGTGTGTGTGTTCGGTCTCAGCACATGCAAATATTTATGGGGGACCAGAGGAATTCAGCAGTTCATTCATTCACTGGCTTCTCTCTCTTTCTGGGTCATGACTGTGTGTGTCTGTGTGTGTGTGCGTGTGTGTGTGTGTGTCTGTGTGTGTGTGTGTGTGTGTCTCTCAGCCAGCCTTGTATCTGACCTCTCCTAGCGAGGTCCTTGGTTGAATTAGCAGCTGCTGTGTGACCAGCACACCGATTCCATATCGAATAGCGACTCGGCGTTAACGACCACCGGACGCCGTCGACCGCTGGACGCACATCCAAGACGCAATCCCTCCTACCTGATCCGTCCCTCGGCCGGGAGTCTGGATCACCTTTGTACCCCTGTGAAAACCAGGTCTGCGGAAGAAGGCGTCACTCAGGAATTTCTCCGGGTGAAAACGGCCTCTAACGTAGCAAGCGGTTTCACAACAAACCGTTATTCCTAGGTATTGCTTTCCATATTTTATAATGTAGTACATCATTGAAAGCCTTCCCCCCCCGGGGGGGGAGGGGGGGGCGCATGCCCCAGGAAACCCGCTGCACAGTTTCAACTGCAGGAGTGTATTAGATACCGAACGCCGAGCTGAACCTCTGCATTCCTGGGCCTGAGCGCTAGCGGCTGTCTGCAACCACAGGGCCCTGTTGGCTAAGTGATGAATGAACCAATAGCGTCCTGGCTAACGTGATGAATGGACCAATAGAGGATGATGGATAACACTGGAGGGAGCGGGCTGGAAAGCGGAGGTCTCGCCGAGGCCCAGAACGTAAACGCGGCACCAAGTTGTGAAAATCAACAAGTCGAGGGAGAGCGAGCGAACGAGTGAAAGGGAGGTGGTGGGGGGGGGGGGGGGATAAAGAGGAAAGAGGAAAAGAGGGAAAATATGAGGGGTGGTGAGAGGAGTGAGAAAGGGGAGGGGGGACGCTGATAACCGATGTGAAGAGAGGGAGAAAGGAAAGTAACTTAATGTCAGCAGAAGGGAGGAGAGATGACAAAGAGGGGGAAGATAGATAACCTGGCAGAGAACTACAAGGGAAGAAAGGGAAGGGAAGAGAGAAAGAAAGAGCGAATAAGGAAAAGATGTGTGTGGGGGGGGGGGGGAGATGATGTGTTGAGCAGAATTGTAACTTGAGAGGAGCAGAAGGTTCGCTCCTCGCCAGTGTTGTGAACTCCAAGTGTGGTGTGCAGCATAGCAAAGCTGAAATCAGAAATGTACCAAACAACAATTATGATCCATGTATCGTCACCCACGTTGCTCAAAACCTGAGAAATGAAAGAGGGATCCAGCTAATCAGCGTGAGATCGTTTGAAAAGCGAGTGAAGGATTGGCTCTCAGCTGATGCCGGAGGCACATTTTCGGGTCCTTTGGAGATAACGCACACTAGGCCTCCGTGTGTATCAAAACAGTTGCTGGCAAGTCGGGGCCCGAAGCCTTTGGTGTAACAACCCCTGCCAGGGCGATTGTTTGATATCAGTAACACCTACGGGGTGCAACAGTATGCCGTAGAGAGAGCTCCACACCCCCTTGGGGCAAGCTGGCAAGGCCGCTCATGAGACAGTCATGGGGGTTGGAAACCGTGACGGGGATCCAAAACAGCTCTGTCAACACGGCACGTAGCTGCACAACAAAGACGGAGTGATTAAAGTTTGAAGCTCCGCACACCTGCGCAGCTCTCCTAAATCAAAAGAGGGTCTTATTTCTATTCAGAGTGCTGTTTTGTTTGGTTCAGCAGTCGAGCGTACAGGACGTGAACGTGCACGGCAGTACCCGCGCACCCGCGGAGTCAGTCGAGGCAGGGTTGTCCCTTACGAAGGTAGAGTTTGATGGTCTATTCAAGGAGTTAAGGGGTGGGATGGATTCCTGTGACTGGACCTGTAACTGGATTGGGGGTTATCGAAAAGGAGACTTTGTTGAACGAGATGCAGATGGAAAAGGAGATATAGAGTATTAACAAGGAGTAGGTATGTGATGGAGGGAACACCAGAGCAAACGAAACCCAGTAGAGAAGCTTTTTAGGCTAATATAGGCCTAAACCTCCACGACAGGAACTTTCTACACAATAATATACAATAATAAGTGCCAAACTGAAGTTAGACTTCCTCATATGGTCGTCGTCTTACCAGTGGCGCCCCCAGAAATTGTTCATAGGGGGGGCCAAATGGGGCCACTGAAAATCTTGGGGTGGCACACCAAAACCAAAAGCCATGACTGAATTTCGGGAATTCTGTGATGCTGTTGTAGTGTACTGTATAGCCTAGTTGAAAACTGTCAATATGAGAGTTAAGAAAAATATACATTATTGATTTAAATGAACAGCACCTAATGTAAAATATCAGATAGAAGCATATTATGCATAATCAGAAGCATATTCTGTATATGCGACTCGTGGCTGGGGGGGGCAGCGGGGGGGCCTGGGATAGTATCAGGGTGGCCGTGGCCACCCCTGGCCACCCCTTGGGGGCGCCACTGCGTCTTACAGACCTCTAAAGAGTTGTAATTTTGGGACTCTAAAAATACACAAGGATCCCTCCATTTTTCACCTGTGGTGAAAATGAACAGGCCTTTGGGGTCCTGTTTGCTAGTCATTCTGCTTTTAAAATGAAATATAAGTAGAAATCACGTATGACCAGGTTATTACATATTTTATCAGGTTAGGGAATTTTTAAGAATTATTTGGCTAGCAACCACGGTGCGGATGCTGCGTCGCCGGGCTATAAGTGCCAGTCGACATCAAGGGCAAATACAGCTTATGCTAATGTAACCGGTTATTTTCTTGCCCGGTGCGGGATTCGATACGGGGTGTACTGCACCACAAGGCGACATCACTAACCGCTCGGCTAAAGGGTCCTAACGGGTCTTATTAGTAGTTTACACTAAGCTAACAGTTGCTAGCGAGTTCTTAATGCGGCTTCGCAGTCCACCTCGACCGGTCTGGAAATGCATAAAGGGGCAACTCTCAAAAGCAAAAAGAGTCCTTCTTAATGTTGGACGTAGTTAATGCACATATGTTACCCCATTTACATTGGACTGAAACAGGGTTGGATCCAGAATCATTTGAGTAGGACATTTATATCACGGTTGGGCGCGAGTCCATGAATACTGGGATGGCGTCCAGCGCCTTACCTGTGCCCCCGTCCTTGGGGTTAGTGGTTGTGTCAGGAAGGGATTTTGTCACGTCAGCAGCTATGCGGACTGACAAGACCATACGGGATCGGTCGAGGCTCCATACGGGATCGGTCAAGGCCCGCGTGAACAATGGCTGCCATTGGTGCTGTGCCCTCACAGGGTACTGACGGAAACTGTAAACGACCCCTGAGAAGCGGGGAGCAAGCCGAACGAAGAAGTAGACGCGTATCAGGCTGTAGAGGTCTACAGAAATCAGTTAGTGCTGGCTATAGATTCCTGCTATCTGCAGAGTATGTCAGTGCAACCAACCGGGCAGCCCAGAGGACCACGTGGAGCGCAGGTCACGGTCCAACCAACGTGTTGTTTCCTATTACGTCTCCGACGGCGAGGATGGGGGGGGAGACGACCGGAAGTCAGAGGGAGGACAAGTATATGGAAAAGATGGGGATTGAAAACAAAGGGACCAAAATATGAACTTTGACTTGAAATTCATCAAAAAAAGGGGGGGGGGAATACCCCACTGGTTCCTCAGATCCGTGACAGTCCAGATGTGTGTGTGTGTGTGGGGGGGCTTTCTTTTTATTAATCTTTTAACTCGCTCCCCTCCATCTCTCATCTCTCAACCCCCCCCCCCTCCCCACAAGAAAGAATTCCTCTCTTTCACTTCCCACTTTGTCTCTGTCGCCATCTCCCAGCATCCCTCGCCCGGCTCTCTGCCTCGTGTCTTACGCAGATGGATCAGGGCGGAGACAGGACGGCAGGCCTTCACCTGCACATAATGCGAGGGTCCGTGGCGGGGGGGCTGAGGGTCCGTGGCGGGGGGGCTGAGTCATACACGCACGTCTGCCATATATCTCCTGCAGAGATGACTTATCCTCTGCCTGTGTGGACTGGGTGGCTTCCTCTTTATGATGCGCTGCAGTATATTCACCTGTCCCCATGCTGCGGGCCCCCCACCCGGGGAGCGGCCCCCCCACCCGGGGAGCGGCCCCTGTGTGTGTGTGTGCAGCAGTGTGGGCATGTTATTGTTTCTCGTAGGTGATTTGAAGTGTTTGTGTCTTTGTGTAGACACACGCTTGTGTGTGGTCACGTGGTTTGGACTCATACATCCTTGTGTGTGCAGCAGTGTATGCGTTTTTGTATTGTTTCTTTAGCTGAGTGTATGTGTGTGTGTGTGTGTGTGTGTGTGTGTGTATGCAAACATCCTTGTGTGTATTACTATGTGTGAAATGACACATTCTTGTGTGTGTGTGTGTGTGTGTGTGTATATGCAACAGTGAATGCATATTTGTGTTTTTTGGAGGTGTGTATGTGTCTGTCTCTGTATGTTCCTCCATACATCACCTTGTGTGTGTGTTTGTGTGTGTGTGTGTGTGCGTGTGTGTGTGTGTGTGTGTGTGTGCGTGTGTGTTTGTATTGCAACAGTGTATGCATATGTGTTTTTTGGAGGTGTGTATGTGTCTGTCTCTGTATGTTCCTCCATACATCACCGTGTGTGTGTGTGTGTGTGTGTGTGTGTATCTGTGTGTCTGTGTGTGTGTGTGTGTGCGTGCGCGCGCGCTCCCTGGTCTGGTATCGATGGCAGTCGCTAAGAGAGTGTTGGTGGAATGACTCAGTGTGTTTACTGTTTCCACAGATGGAGCTCTGACACTGTCTGGATAACTGAGATAAATGACTCGCGCTGAACTCAGCAGATGGGAAAAACAACAGCCAGACGCACACACGCACGCACACACGCGCACACATTCATAAAAGATCATGCAAAAGGCACCAGCATACACAAGCAAACACATTAAAGGACACACACACGCTTGACTGCGCATGCAAAGAAAAACTCATGCAAACACAAACGCAGACAGACGTGAGTATCAACACACGCAGGCCGTCACCCTTGCGTGCGCCCTTATGCACAGAAACGCACGCGCCCAAACATAAAACATAGATGAGCACGCTCTAAGACGCGCACGCTCTAAGACGCGCACGCTCTAAGACGCGCACGCTCTAAGACGCGCGCAGAAACAGAAGGACTCAGATTACTTTCGCCAGGATTTTACGCGAGGATAAAACGAGGCCTCGCGGAGCAGAGACGCGTTATCGTTGCCTTATTAGAATTGAAGCATTGCGGGACATCCGCTGATGTGTAGCTTGATCCTAATTACAGCGGAGCAGAAAACCGCGGGAACGAGAAGCTATTCATTAGTGGGGTGAGCTTCAGCTTCTGATTGGCCCGACGTGGCCGCCGATTGAAACCAATCGGGACAGTTCATCTGTTATCAGTTAGCGGCTGGAGGAACATAAGCGTACGTTTTTTTTGGAGGGGGGGGAGAGGGGGCATAAAATCGAGCAAATAAAGAGAAAGGGGAAAGAAAAGACCCGAGCGATGTGCCAATAAGCCCTTTCCATACGCCTTGAATTTTAAACATCACATAACTCAAACTGTATCCCCCTGAGTGATAGGCTCTATGACAACCTGTCACTGGCCACCATCCGTCAAGCTTTCTATGGATTACTCGTCTGAAAAGTAATATTCCCTGCAAGAGGCACACGGGCTGCTGCAAGGCTGCGGCTGCAGCTGAGTGGGCCTCGATAACGGCTGTTAAATACTGCCCCCGTGTGGCGGGAAGACCCGAACTGCACGGAACGAGTTTCAGACTAGCGCTGCCTCACCAGCCACAGATCAGAGCAGTGTTTCCCAACCCAGTCCTCAGGGACCCCCAATCCTGCAGATTTTCATTGTAACCCTGCATAGGTAGCCCTGCTTGTACTCACTCAACCAGTCGTCTCATAGCACTTAATTATGCAAGGTGTGCAAACTCAGACATTCATTGCTGATTGGTTGAATAGCTACAAACAGGTACCTATTCAGGGTTGCAAAGAAAATCTGCAGGATAGGGGGTTCCTTGAGGACTGGGTTGAGAAACACTGGATTAGAGTAAACCAAAATCATCAAACAATGCAAAAACTCATATTTGGAACATAGAAGCCAGATCGCAGCACAAATTATAACGTTATCGGGCCCTAAGAGGAGAATACAGGTCGGCCGACCATCTGTCCGCTGTCAGAGACAGTAAGCGGAGACACATCCTTACCAAGCGCAGGCTCACTGACCACACAGTCTAGCTAGCGAAAAGGGCAGACACACAAAACAATCCTGGCTACCAAAGGAGCAAATATGTGGTCACTGTACGACAGGTGAGGTGGACACAGAGGTGCACTTCCTGCTAAATTGTGAGGAAATTCCAAAAACATAAGAGAAATTTGAAAACCAGATTCCAAATGTTCCGCTCCTGGGTGAGAAAGAGCAATGGCCACTTATTTTAGGAGCGGGTCAAAGGTCACACCTTGCGGCACAATATGTGTCAGAATGCCATGGCCTAAGGGTCAGTGAGTGACCAAAACACTTGTCAATTCCTGTTCAAATACTATTCTATCTTTCTACCAGTTCTACCCATTCCCTTTTCCGTTTTGTTTTTTTGTGTAATACTCTATTAGCCTATACTGTCACCTGCTTTGTGCCAAGAAAGCACTATTGAATTGAATTGACTCATCGGGGTTGCAAGTGCATGCCTTTTCGTTGAATTTTTGATGCTTTGTACAGACCAGAATGGCCCTCTGCTATGAATACCAATTTCTGGTAAATGGCTATTACATGATTAGAAACATATAATAACAAAATATCTGAACTTATAACCTCATTGCCAAGATGGCTGTGAGAAACAACGGCCTACTGATTAGAACAGATGCTTTGCTCACAGGCATTTTAAAAGATGCTGTAGGACAGTTCCCGTTTGCCCCCCCCCCACACACGCACACACGTCCTTTGTTTACGTCATCAGTATTCAGCCTGACAACCCTCAGGCCGCGCCTCTAAACAGGCGAACGCTGTATTGAATCGATATCCATTACGTCACAAGGTGACTCGAGTTAACGTCCACCCGGCGCATGCAGACATTGATAAGTCTACAGGACACACGCTTATCAAAACACACTTGAAATATAATTTATTGCACATTTAAAGATCAACATAAAGTGGCACGGTAACCATTTCAATCCTGTAACATTGAAAGAAAAGACAAAAGAAGTCCTTACAAAATACTCATACCCAACGTTAGGATAACTGTCTCACTTTGACTTGGAACAACAAAAAAAATGGCAAAGAGATTGCAGGAATGCCATACTGCATAGATTTATTAAAAATAGGGGGAATATGATGGGGACGCTGCAATATGGCACAGAGGATTCAGTCGAACCCTGGGCTTTACGCGTCTTTATCGCGTGGCCCTCCATTTCCTCAACAGCCGGGCCGCGTCTCCGTTCTGAGTGGGCAGCCGGGCCGCGTCTCCGTTCTGAGAGGGCAGCCGGGCCGCGTCTCCGTTCTGAGAGCGCAGCCGGGCCGCGTCTCCGTTCTGAGAGCGCAGCCGGGCCGCGTCTCCGTTCTGAGAGGGCAGCCGGGCCGCGTCTCCGTTCTGAGAGGACAGCCGGGCCGCGTCTCCGTTCTGAGAGGGCAGCCGGGCCGCGTCTCCGTTCTGAGAGGGCAGCCGGGCCGCGTCTCCGTTCTGAGAGGGCAGCCGGGCCGCGTCTCCGTTCTGAGAGGGCAGCCGGGCCGCGTCTCCGCTCTGAGAGGACAGCCGGGCCGCGTCTCCGTTCTGAGAGGGCAGCCGGGCCGCGTCTCCGCTCTGAGAGCGCAGCCGGGCCGCGTCTCCATTCTGAAGAGGGCAGCCGGGCCGCGTCCTCGCAACCGACAGGAACGCGTTTTTAAGGTTTGCGATAATACTAAAAATGCCATAAAGTGTATGTTTCCCCCCGCTGAGATCCATACGTCCGGCCCAGTTTGAACATCGCTTAGGGTGGATGGGCGCATACAGAGGTGAGGGGTTTTCCCCACAAAGAAGTCGATTTTCGTGTTTACGCGGCATGTAAACAAAAGCCCCATTGTACAGTAGCGTGTTAGCCTTAGCATTAGCATGTGGGGGGAGCAGGCGTTGCATCGGTTGTACAAACCTCCGGATCGAGGTGCGATTCGAGAGGGGGGGAAAGGGAAGGAAAACTATACAAAAACAAATTACATGATAGTCACAGTCATTTGTTTCAGATTACTATTTACAGCTCACGCCGTTTTGTCTCCCTTAATCGTTTTTCACAACCCAATTTGTCGACACATGTTTTTTTCTTCTTTTTCATCATCGTGTAAACTACTAATAAGACACGTTAGCATCCAACTAACGGATCTGACCCTTTAGCCGAGCGGTTAGCGATGTCGCCTTGTGGTGCAGCACACCCTGTATCGAATCCCGCACCGGGCAAGAAAATAACCGGTTACAACGTCATAAGAATCACACCGTTATTCAAATTAAGAGTATCGTTTGCCACTTTTTGAGATTCCCCAATTCAGGATTATTAGTCTGCTAAAAGTCAACTAAGCACTTATGGTAGAGGCTAGTTCCCATCGATGCAGAGAACGGTCAACTGAGCATGCGCAAGTACTCGTCGCCTCCGTTGTTTTGGGTAGGTTAGGGTTAGGGCGGGGTTAGGGTTAAAGTTAGCCTATCAGACGCAGAGTAGGGGCGGGTCTTCCTAGAATCCCAGCGCCCGGATGCCACGCGGGGCGTGTGGAGGCGTGGTAGAGGCATGTCGCGCATGCTCAGTTGACCGTTCCCCACTCCATTTCCGTTCTGCGCATCGACGGGAACCAAGCCTCTACCGTTGTCTTATCGCCGTTTGGCGCTTCTCGTCGAACGGTCGTGTCCGCCATCTTGTCACCGCTGCGGCCTCGTCGCCCGGAGTGAGTTCAAACACAACATAAACATTAGCCGTTTGAAAAAGCGGGCTTACGTGATACAAAACCAGTTGTAAACAGCAAAAGTATGTACAGTATGACAAGCAAGGACTACAGATTTTTGAGAAAGATTAGGAAGAGAAAAAAAAAATGTGACAGGACCCTGCTCTTCCCTTGTCGACCATGATTTATGTCCCTTTTCCACAACACGGTACCGGTTCGGCTCGGCTCGCCCTTTTTTCCGTTACAGGAAAATACCGGCATTTTGGCAACGGTCACCACTTTTCTGGTACCACCTTTGTCGAGGTTCCAAAAAAAAATAAAAATAAAAACTGGAGTGGGGAACCAAACTCAATGCGGAGGAACGCGTCACTGCGCCATTTTTGCTGTGGCAAACAGCCACATACCCAAGATTAAGTACAATATCCCCTCAGTGTCCGCCATTGTGCTCGTTTGTCCGCCACCCCTCCCCAGTTTCTCCCCAATTGTACTTGGCCAATTACCGTACTCTTCACATGCGGCTTCCCACCCACACACGTGGCCAACTGTGTCTCCCATTGTGTCTCCAAGCCGGAGATTCGAACCGCCGACCCCCCCCGTGTTGCTAGGCAACGGAACAGACCGCTACGCTACCCGGGCGCTGCTTGTCCTTACAGCGCTCGCGTTGGAGATGACGTCACAGCAGTTTCACCCGGCGTCGCTATGACGACACTTGAGGGGAGTACTGTTACGGTAACGCAAAACGACGCAGAAAGCGAGCCGAGCCGAGCCGAGCCGAGCCGAGCCGGTACCATGTAGTGGAGAAGGGGGCGTTGAAGTGAACATACGTATGGTAATAATGTACAGTACCGCATAGACAAGGAAGAAGCCGACGGTCGACAAAGACCTATAATGATGTTTACAGATTTAAAAAAAAAGAAAAGAGGAAGCGTTGACCCGGGGCGTTGCAGCATTACACTGTACATTCGTACAGCATGCCTGTTGATGGAGAACTCAAGAAGAAGAAAAAAAATAAGGTTACACTTTATTTTAGGTGGTGGGAAATTATCTAGTAGTTTCCTAGTAATAAGGTGGTAATCGTCACGTAATTTCCTAGAAATAAGGTTGTAATGACCTTGTGATTTGGGTTAGGCTTAGCTGTAAAATTACCTGTAAAAACTAATATTACTAGCAAATTTCAACCTTATTTCTCAGAAATTACGTGACAATTACCACCTTATGACTAGGAAACTACTAGGTAATTTCCAACCCCCTAAAATAAAGTGTTGCCAAAAAAAAAAGAGAAGAAATCCCCCCCCTCCCAAAAAAATGATCAAACCCCCCCCCCCCGCCATTATATACATGACCAGCAATGAGGAAATGTGACTTTTATTGGCACAGAAAACACCAGCAGGCTTTCACACTCAGCGGTTCCCTCATCTGGAAATGGGTCGGGCATTATACGGGAACACAAGTCAACAGGCATTTCAGGGTGTCGTTAGTTTGAATGGGTTGCAAAATGGTGTGACGGTAGTTATCCCCATTACGCGATTAAAGAAAACGATGATAACTGATGGCTGCGGTTCAACGTCTGTATCTCAGCCCTAAACGCAGCCCGCCAGTGTGCTGATTATTTCCAACGCAACTTTCCAGCTAAAATTTAAATTAAAATAATAGCACAACGTGATGTTTCCAAAAAACGACCTGCACCCACATTTCTTTGTTCTTTCTTCTCAAAGAGTGTGGATTCAGCATTCTCAGATGGCCATCCAACCGACGAGGAGAGACGGCTACAAAACCAGCGAGGGCTGAAGAAGACGACAGGATCAGGCCTCGTGAGTTGAAGCTGAAAATGAGAATTCAGACTCTTTTAGTCTTACCTCCTTCTCAGTGTTATAGTTTCAGTAGTACCCTGGCACTATTTAAAATGATAGTCGCAGAAAGACGAGAATAAAAAATATTCAGGAATCTTATCAGTCTGTCGTGGAACAGAAGCCTCAAACCACACACACACCGTCTTGAGTAAACCCGGGGGGGAAAAAGACGAGTAATCGAGTTCCACAGTTGAGTTTTGGAGACACTTCGAAGAAGCAGCACTTGAGAAAACTGGGAGGAGACAGCGCGCGAGAGAGAGAGAGAGGGAGAGAGAGAGAACAGCAGAACAAGAGAAAGACAGCAAAAAGACAGTAGAAATACAGACCAAGAAAGAACAAAAAAGAGGCAGACCAAAAATAGAAAAACAGACCAGAGAGAGAAGAGAAGAGAGACTTTCCTTTGGCACCTGTGCCACAGTGGCAGTGCTCTTCTGTGGCTCGGGAGTAAAAGGGGGAAAGGTTCGGTATGAAAACGGCAAGGGAGAGAGGGACACCACAGAAGAGAAGAGGAAGGGAGGTTCAGTCAAACACCGAAACTGAATCAGCCTCCCCTGTGACCTTCCTTTTTTTCCACAGGAGCTTCAACTTTTTCTCTTCTTTTCTCCCATCGCTCCACCGGCAGATCTTAATTGACTTCGCCTCCACGTGAGTCCAACCCTGACCTAAATTAAACGGTCCCTCCGTTGGATCTTTTCCAGAGCCGTAGTCCGTCCTGCAGAACCTTCCTGGCTGAAACGTAAACCTTTTCCCCTTTGTGAAACGTTATTCATCCCCTCACTGTGCTTTTGCAACAGAAGAGCTTTTACAGCGGAAGGAGGTCTTCCATGTTTTTCTTTTTTCTTTAATGGCACTGAAGAACTTAAGTCGGACTTTCACAGGAGATCTTATTAAGGTGTCCTTCCAGATGGGACGTCGTTGCCTCTCGTCCAGGGTCCTCCCGCGGACGCTCCTTCCAGGTTGGTAGTGCAGATTCTTTCTGTGGTCTGGAGGCCTCTCGCCTGCCAGGCTCAGGGTCGGGTGAAGGGGTCTCTATAGGTTCTCCCCGGGCTGGTACTGGGGTTCAGTGGAGGTGAAGTAGTCCTCCAGGAAGCCCTGCAGGTACTCGAAGGTGGGTCTCTCCTCAGCGTCCTTCCTCCAGCAGGAGAGCATGAGCTCGTGCATGGAGCTCGGGCACTCTGCCGGGCACGGCATCCGGTAGCCGCGCTCCACCTGGTCCAGTACCTCGCGGTTCACCATGCCTGGCAAATATAACAGGGGAAAAAACGGGGGAGAGAGAGAGAGAGAGAGAGCATACAAATATGTAGTTACCTCATAAAGGAGCAAAGTCTTCAGCCAACTTATCCCCCATCCTCTGCTAAATAGTCTAGTCAGTTAAGGCAAAATGGCTGCAAAAAGTCATTCACATTTGAGCCTATGTTTTTCTGTTAATTTAGAGTCCAATAAAGAAAAAAATGCAAGGAGCCCAAAATTTTAGGTGGGGGAAGTCTCTGAAATGGCCACGCCCACTTTTTAGGCCTGGAAATCAGTATCTCGGCTCCTGAATGTCGCAGAGAGCTGATCATGGGCTCAAAAGAAGCAGAAGCACCACATTTATATAAGCATTATGAACAAACATATACCCCAAAACCTTTACTTTTTCAGATATTTTAAGAAAACTAATTTTTACTGGTCACGTTTCACGTATCAGCTCCTGAAGGTTGTAAAAAGCTATATTTGACATGAATCTCATTCGCTGCCTATGTTATAAAGCATGAAGCACAATACACACACGAATCATGAGTTTATAAAATATCTTAGTTGTCTGTGGTTCTTCTTGTCACTTGGGATGTAATGCCGCCTCTGACCACAATTACAAATTGGCGCTGTTTGTTTATCAAGTGGTTGATTCTACAGGAAAGGAAGCAGAAGTGCACATGTTTCAGTAAAGCTAGTTTACTGTAAACATTTGCCAAAATATGACATGCATGCCTCATCTGGCCTTCATATCAGTGAGTTAATTTGTTCCTGACCTCGTGGATGGATGGTAAGGAACAGTGTTGTTTTATTTTTGTATGTTTACCTTGTAAAACATTATTTTCACCTTAGCTCATATGTGTAGGCCTAACTAGCCTTGCAAGCATGACTTGCTCGATACACTCGACAGCACAGTTGCACAGTTGTAGTATTTGGCTAAGGCATTACCTACTTTTGGACAGTTGGTGTTTGTGTGTCTGCTTGCTCTACACATGTTGGTTAATTTTGGGCATTTTTAGTTGGCTGGTATGAAAGGGTGAAAGTATTTGTAGTAACAACACTTTTATTATGCTATATTTGGACACACTTTTATTGGACTATATTTTGTATCTATGCAGAAGAATAAATAACATTGTTTATTGCATGCTATTTTTGTGGGAGGGTGGATGTATTGTGCCATACCAGTGAAACATCACTCTGTTACAAACTTGTGTACAGAAAAATCAAGTTTAAATTAGTTCTGATTTTCCCTGATCAGATGATCCCCCATCCTAACTATGGAACTAGGGAACAAGACCCTGTGCATTGTCTGCAAGGTTAGTTTTCACGTGTGTGCTTCAGTAGTATAATGTTTATGACATCAATGAGTCCAACAGTGTTAGTTTTCATGCGTATTCCTTCAGTAATGTAATGTTTATGACAGCAATGAGTCCAACATTTCATTTCTAAATTCATGACAGGAATCTGGTGGAAGGGACATAACTGCTGTCACAGCTCCTAAGCTGCTTCACCAAGTAAAACTGTTTGAGGAATCCGGACTGATCACCAATGATGCGGATATCAATCTTTCACAGAGACTGTCAGCTGTCAATGCAGAAACTTTACAGGATGGATATAAAATCCACAAGAGTTGCTATGATCGCTATAATAACAGCCATTTCAATTGTGCGAAGGATCGTAAACGGAAAAGAGAACTGGACCTTGCAGATCACCAGACTATTGGGGCAAACACACGAGCAAAGGCTGGGCCTAGTCTTGCGTTTGGAGCCGAACTTTGTTTCTATTGTGAAGAGCCAGCCATTGAGAACCCTCGGAAGAAGGACAAATCAGAACCATTGTTAGCTGCTGCGGGAAAAGAAAAGTCAGCAAAACATGTGAAGGATTTCACAGACAATCTAGAGATGATGGCCAAAGTCCTGAATGATGGCAAAATACTCAGATTACTTGAAACTGATGTTAGATCACGGGAGTTATTCTATCACAGGAAGTGCCACTCAAGATACCGTAACAGGTGAGCCAGCACAACATACCCTTTTAAGTTCAATTCTTAAGTTGAGCTATAGTCGGGCCATATATATATATTTTAATAATTTGATTATTTCTTCTTACTAGATACAGTTCAGCGAGCTGCAGGATAAAGCAAGAAAGAACTTCATCACAGAACTCCCCAGACATGATCCAGTATGCTGAATATATCGCCATGGAGGAAGTAGGGAACTTCATTGATGACAGCTCAGAAAATGTTTTTGATCTTCACAAACTCGAGAATATTTATCTGCAGAAAGTTGAAGATTTGGGCTTCGACCGGCCCAAATCTCACTCTACACGATTTGCTGAGAAACTCTCGAACAGCTGTCTGGACATAAATGTAGTGCAGAAAGAGACAGGGGCACATTACAGGGTTATTAAGAAGGGTAGTTTGGACAATGTAATCAGTGACAGTGACTTTTTAGATTCACTTTGCAAAGTCACAAAACCTGTTCGGGCTGAAGTAATAAAGAATCGAAGAGACAGTGAAAGCACCCGACTTTCAGACTTGTCTACAGAAGGACTACGGATGAAGAGCAATTTCAAACTGAAGATGCTGATGTCACTGCTTTGTGATGGAACCGCACGATATGAAGATCTTCCGATGCATCTCGAACAACTGTGCCAGACCGTAAGTTTCAACACCAGGATCAGACCAAATACAAAGAAAGATTCACAGCAGTCAAGCTCTGTCATCCAAAAGAGGCACAGGTCAGTGGAAGAGCCTGTGATACATTGTCTCAAGTAACAGGGGTGTGTAGTTGCAGATCTAATAAGTGTACCTCATGTTCTTGTGCTGGCAGAGGGATGAAATGTCTCATTTATTGCAAGTGCCTCAGCAAGTGTTTGAATCCAGTCTGATGGGATGTGTGAGGTTAAAATAAAGATTTTTTTGGACCTCACATGGTTTGCTTTGTTTCTTTGGTGGTTACTGGGTTCCTCCTCTTATAACAAAGAGTCAACTTGAATACTAGCACTCCATGAGTAGATGTAACACTTTTACTCAAACAAACTGTATAGCCTTCTTGCACAGATTTGGCTAAAGTTGATTGCATGCTGCTGATCAATTCAATGGAAAAAAGAACATGTTCATGAATAGCTCAAAACGTGAAGGTTTTAGGGCATACAGTATATTTGTTCAGAGCACTAATATAAATAGTTATTTCCACATCTTTTGAGCCCAATATCAACTCGGGGCAACCTCCGAGAGCTGAGCCTGAGATATAGTCCCAGGGCTAAAAAGTGGGCGTGGCCATGTATGTGACCAGTGAAAATTAGTTTTTTGTAAATACCTGAAAAAGTAAAGGTTTTGGGGTATATGTTTGTTCATAATGCTTATATAAATGTGGTGCTTCTGCTTCTTTTGAGCCCATGATCAGCTCTCTGCGACATTCAGGAGCCGAGATACTGATTTCCAGGCCTAAAAAGTGGGCGTGGCCATTTCAGAGACTTCCCCCACCTAAAATTTTGGGCTCCTTGCATTTTTTTCTTTATTGGACCCTAAATTAACAGAAAAACATTGGCTCAAATGTGAATGACTTTTTGCAGCCTTGACCCCATATTTGCCCTTAACTGACCAGACTAAAAGAAGGACCAGGCTTTCTTAACTGGGGAAAAAACTACAAGTCTACCTCCTCTGATACATGTTGAGTTGCCAGCTGCTTCTTTTCACCTGACAGTGAGGAGTTTCACCAGGGGGACGTAGCGCATGGGAGGATCACGCTATTCCCCCCAGTTGCCCCTCCCCCTGAACAGGCGCCCTGACCAACCAGAGGTGGCACTAGTGCAGCGACCAGGACACATACCTGGCTTCCCACCCGCAGACATGGCCAATTGTGTCTGTAGGGACACCCGACCAAGCTGGAGGCAACATAGGGACTTGAACCAGCGTTCCCCGTGTTGGTAGGCAACGGAATAGGCCGCTACACCACCCGGATGCCCCCACAAGTTATTTTTAATGAAAGTTGGAAACATGAAGCTACGAACGTATGTCCGACATGGCTCGCTGTACAAACGAAAGCCGACCTCAACTTTTTTTTTTTGCTCCAATGATGCAGCGAAGCGCCAACCAATAGTAATTTATAGTCGTTTCCCCATTTATACTCCCTCTTTCCTCTCTCCAGGAAGTTCCCAGTTGCACCTAAATGGAGGAAAAGCTCCTTCTTACTGCGCCGGCATGTTTCCAATGCATTTAAATTACAGCGGTCGCAAAGAGCGCACTTAACTCGCAATCCATATTTTATAAAATGCACCTAAATAAAATGCATTTAAATTTATAGGCCAACGATCCCTCCAAATGCAAAAACACAGCTTGAGGAAACTGGATGATATGGGAACATAGTGTGATAAATTATACTAACTAGGCTATTCACAATTGCAATGGGCCATGAATTTCTTTTTTTGAATAAGCCATTTTTTTGCAAAAAAAATAAAAAAAATAACTGCTTGTGTTTGCAGTGCTGGTTAATATAAAAAATGTGAAAATCAGAACTGAATTTTACCCAATATATATATACATATATATCACAATATTTGCATACATGTGCAAAAATGCCATGTTTAAGGGTCCACCTGAGGTTCATCTCATTGAACCGTTTGGTAAAAAACAAAACCAGTTTTCAATTAGTCAAACGATACGACCACAAATATTTCAGGCCTCATTTTGTGAGAAAGTTAGAAACAAAAGCAGACTGTCATTATTTTTAATTTAGACAACAAAATTGTGTATCGTGACGTGATAATATCCAAATATCTTCATGATAAAATACCACTGAAAGATGACAGACAATAATATTAAACTATTGCCCAGGGGATTTTTGCTGTTTTTTGACAGAAATAATGTATTTTACTGTGGCCAACATGTAAAGGTAGATATTCTATATCAACAGATTCATTCAATAGAATAAATATTTTTCGAAATAAGCACGTTGTCCAGACAAATGACGGCACGGCGCCAAACCAAAAATGGTCCGTTATGGAAGACATTTTAACGGATTTGTCAAGGAATGCATTATTTAGCTGGTAGATGGACACGGGGTGGATTTACCTGGATAAGGGACTCTGCCTTTAGTGGCCAGCTCTGTGAGCAGCACGCCAAATGACCACACGTCCGATTTGATGGTGAAACGTCCATATAACGCGGCCTCTGGCGCCGTCCACTTGATGGGGAATTTGGCTCCTGAAGCACCGAGACAATTTAAAATAGAGTCAGCTCCATCTTACATGCAGTATTTCACCAAATAATAATAACAAATCGTTCTGATGTACCATCCATGCACATGTCAGTTATAATTCCCACACTTATCAGTGCTGCTGTTAGCAGTTTTACCTTCTTTTCACTGCAAAAAACATAATTGTACCGAGGTAATTTATCTTGTTTTAAGTCACATAATGCTTATTTAAAGATATTGCTGGGTAAATGTTCTTCCCCTGCTGGCAGATGTTATTGCTTGTTTTAAGAAAGTGATTACACAACTTGTTACAAGGAGTTTTCACTAATCAGCAAAAGAAGTCTGACAGGAAACTTAACATGAGAATCTTTTCAGAGTAAATGTCTTGAAAGAAGAAGACTTTCTTGAAGCAAGCAATATTATCTGCCGGTGGGGAAAGAATGTTTTACGAGAAATATCTTGAAATAAACGTGTGACGACGGAAACCGGAGCACCCGGAGAAAACCCACCGCAAACACGGCGAGAACATGCACACTCCACACAGAGGACGACCTGGGATGACGACCCCGCCACCACCCCGAGGTTGGACAACCCCGGGTTTCGAACCCAGGACCTTCTTGTTGCGAGGCGACAGCGCTAACCACTGGGCCACCTTGCCGCCCAAAAATGAACGCTTCATGAATTTGAGTGTCATCCTTTTACTTTTTTTTTTAAATCATTTTTCTCCAACCTTTGCACGGCATCATCCTTTGTGCGGTGTGTAAAGCTGGTTCACGAACACCGTTTCCCCACTTATAGATATTATCTTGGACGCCTGCGCCTCAACCCCGGAGATGATGGCTGGGCAGGTGAATGTGCGTCTTACCCTGTCTGGCCGTGTACTCGTTGTCCTCGATGAGTCTGGCCAGGCCGAAGTCGGCCACCTTACACACCAGGTTGTCTCCCACCAGGATATTGGCAGCCCGCAGGTCCCTGTGCACGTAATTCATCCGCTCCACGTACGCCATGCCCGCCGCAATCTGGAGGGGATGGAGAGAGGAGGGAATATTTTTTACATTTCAAAGCGTTTATCCATCCATCCATTATCCAAACCGCTTATCCTGCCCTCAGGGTCGCGGGGGATGCTGGAGCCTATCCCAGCAGTCACTGGGCGGCAGGCGGGGAGACACCCTGGACAGGCCGCCAGGCCATCACAGGGCCCACACACACATTCACACCTAGGGACAATTTAGTACGGCCGATTCTCCTGACCTACATGTCTTTGGACTGTGGGAGGAAACCGGAGCACCCGGAGGAAACCCACGCAGACACGGGGAGAACATGCAAACTCCACACAGAGGACGACCCGGGACGACCCACCAAGGTTGGATTACACCGGGGCTCGAACCCAGGACCTTTTTTGCTGTGAGGTGACCGTGCTAACCACCGTGCCGCACGCCCCACATTTATCACGCCCACGGCATTTATCCGGTTGAATAAAAACGAGTGAATAAGCTATGTAATAAAGATATATGATATGTATAGTAAAGAGATGGGAAAAGACAGGAGCACAGGGAGAACCTTTAAAGTAAGCTTATTTAAAGTACTCCGACATTGCCAGTAACAAGTAGACTATCTTACATCGCTTTGAATAAAAAACATTTGGCCTGCAAATGTAATGCTATACGTCATTAAAAAAGAAAGAAAATACTTTAGTAATTTGCTTTATGCAAGTTTTTTTTGTTGTTGTTGAATTTTACCCCTTTTTCTCCCCGATTGTATCTGGCCAATTACCCCACTGATGTCCGAGCACTACTTGATGATACATCTGAAAAATGTTGCGTGTCCTACTAGATCCCTCATGATCATGTTTACCATCATATGTGAAGGATGCCGTGTGAGTGGTGAGTATTCAGTAAAGAGGAAAAAGAGGAAGGAAGAAACCGTCTTCCTAAAAACAAACAAGATAGCAATATTATTTTGGGTTAAGTCAGAGGAATAAGAACCAGGAAGACATGGCTGTGAGTCAGGAGAGAGAAGGCGATGTAAAGTGTTAATGTAATGGAAGTGGAATGTTTTTTGTTTGTTTGTTTCTTGCCGACTGGTTGTTTATCGAACATGTGGAAGAGGGGGACCAGTGGCGACTGTAAATCCATCCATTATCCAAGCCACTAATCCGAATTCGGGTCGCGGGATGCTGGAGCCTATGCCAGCAGTCATTGGGCGGCAGGCGGGGAGACACCCTGGACAGGCCGCCAGTCCATCACAGGGCCAACACACACACATTCACACCTAGAGACAATTTAGTATGACCGATTCACAGACTCCACACAGAGGACAACCCAGGACGACCCCCAAGGTTGGACAACCCCGGGTTCGAACCCAGGACCTTCTTGCTGTGTGGCGGCTGTGAATGTATAACAAAAACCCCGTGCTCTTGTCATCCCACAGATCATCCGAAGGACAGTTATTGTTAGCGGTTCTTGATAATTAATAAAAATTGCCTTTGCAGGTGGAGAACCTGAGCTCCACTTGCAGATTATCTCTGTCTAGGACACGTTGGCATGCAAATTCCCTGTGTTGTATGCCAAGCCTGCCAACAGCACAAAAAAAAAGTGTTAACGAAAGCGATGACATTAAGCACGAGGCGGGGGAGTTTAATGAGGGGGGCAGGAATTGAGGTGAGCAACAAAAAAGGGGAAAGAAGGGAGGAAAGGTACAAAAGGCAAAGTAAATCTGTTCATAAAATGATTAACAAGGTTACAAAGTGAAAATCCATCCATCCATTATCCGAACCGCTTATCCTGCTTTCAGGGTCACAGGGATGCTGTAGCCTATCCCAGCAGTCATTGGGCAGCAGGCGGGGGGACACCCAGGACAGGCCGCCAGGCCATCACACAAGGCCGACATACACACATACACATTCATACCTAGGGGCAATTTAGTTTGTCCGATTCACCTGACCTGCATGTCTTTGGACTGTGACCAGAGCACCTAGAGGAAACCCATGCAGACACGGGGAGAACATGCAAACTCCACACAGAGGACAAGCCGGGACGACGACCCCCCCCCCCCCCAAGGTTGGACTACCCCGGGGCTGGAACCCCAGGACCTTCTTGCTGTAAGGCAACCGTGCTAACCACTGCGCCACCCCAAAGTGAAAATAATTATGATAAATATGAAGATAAACTTGAAAATGAATAATAAAGTGCAGCGACGCGACATTTAAGCCTTCATCAGTATCTATTCAGTTTATGAAATGCACTTAATCCAAGTGGCCTCGGACTCTGAAGACGCCTTGTTGGTAGATGCAGGCGGTGCTTTATATTACATTCAGTCTCAAACACACCAAACCCAAGAACAATTTGAGTAATTTTACCTGAGAGGCCATGTCTACTAGCTGAGGCAGACGAAGCATCTTCCCCGTCTCTCCTTTAAGGAAGTCCAGTAAGCTACCTATTGGCAAGAAAAAGGGAAAAAGAAAACTTCAGAAATACAACTGCTGCTAACGCGGCATGGAAAACCAGCATACAAAAGATAAATTTCATTCTCTTCTAAGATTTTCAACCACGTAGTCCTCTGCGTTATGGTTGATACCACAGGTGCTTTAATTTAGAAAAGGGACACTTCCGTCACAAGCTTTTTGCAGTTGTAATATCAGCAGCGCTTAGTGAAGTAGTCCAAGAAGTGTGTCTGAATATTAGGAAGCACACGTTATGAATACTGCCTGTGTGTTGTATCCTGTGTGTGTGTTTGTATATATAAGGGTGTTACCGTGGCTCATATACTCTGTAACAATGTAGATGGGTTCTTCCGACACTACGGCGTATAGCTGGACCAGCTTCTCGTGCCTCAGTTTCTTCATAACCTGGGCTTCCTGGAGGAAGGCCTCAGGAGACATAGTGCCGGGCTTTAGGGTCTTAATGGCCACCTGCGTTGTACCATTCCACGTACCTGCAGGAATACATACAGGAATGCACGTTAGTTAATTTCTCCAGTTAGTTCTATCATCAAATAGATATGATAGATAGATGAGCCGATTCAACTTTTTTTGAATTTTTTACCTGGATTATTGAGCATGCATAAAGACATGTAAGAATTGTAAGACTTCAGTTCACTGAAGCACACACCTGCGCTGTACTTGGTTCCCTTTACGCCCAAGAGAAAAAGTTGACCTCCCAAATTGTCATTGTATAATTCGCACTCTGTGCATGAGGATCGCCGCAATTGGGATAAATGGTTGGTTCCTCTGTTATTTGTGTGGGAGGTGCCCAAGGTCACGGGGTTTTCCCCCTTTGAGTTACTGTTTGGCAGAATGCTGAGAGGAGTGTTGGATCTGATTAAAGAAAGCTGGGAGAGTGGTCCAAGTGCCAGTAAAAACTAAGAACAGTATGTTCTGGACCTGAGAGCAAAACGCCATACACTTCGGCATTTGTCATGGAAGAATTTGCTCCAGGCCCAGGAACGTCAGCAGCGCCTGTATAACAGAGGAGCAGGACTGCATCAATCTGCACCAGGAGAGAAAGTCCTGACATTACTTCCAACATCCAGTTCCAAATTACTCGTCAGGTGGCAACAACCCTTTGTGGTCACACGAGTGGGGGATGTCGACTATGAGGTCGTGTGTAATGACGGGAGGTGCAACACAGATTTACCACCTCAACCTCCTAAAAACATGGAGAGAGGTGGTCCCGGTTTCTTTTGCCATGGTGGTATCAGATACAGATGAGTTGGGGCTGGAGGTACGAGAACCATCTCTCGCCCCACCAGACAGTCAAGGTTGCCGTGTTGCAACAGTATTTTGCTGATGCGTTTTCCCCCATGTCAGGACACGTAAACCTCATTTAGCGCTGCATAGCAACATTTCCAGGTGTGACTGTGCACTCGCATCCATATCAGCTGCCTTAACACAAAAAGAAAACTGTTCAGGCAGAAGTCAAGGCCATGCTAGAAATGGCAGTAATAGAGGAGTCTATCAGCGTTTGGTGTAACCCCATCGTCTTTGTGCTTAAGTCCAATGGGTCTATACAATTCTGTGTAGTTTGATGCCTATCCATTGCTGTGAGTCAACGAACTCCTGGACTGGCTCAGCTCACTTTTTTACGACACTTGATTTAACCAAAGGCAACCGGCAGATTCCCCTTTGTTCATATTCTAAGGAAAAAAACAGCTTTCTCTGTGCTGGATGGTTTGTACCAGTTCATGACACTTCCATTCAGGCTGGTCGGAGCTCCAGCCATATTTCAGTGCCTCATGGACTGGTGCTGCAGACACACGCTGTGTATGCTGCTGCCTGCTCGGATGATGTGATCATCCCCAGGAGCAGCTGGGACCATCAAATGCGACAGGTGGCAGCGATGCTCGACTCCTTGAAGCAGGTGGGGCTTACGGCCAACCCGAATTAGTGTGCGGTCAGGCAGCAGGAGGTACTATATCTGGGGTACCACTTAAGCAGTGGGCTGGTTCAGTCCCAGATAGATAAAACCGCTGTGACTGCAGCCAGCTTAAGATGAAAAAGCAGGTGAGGTCATTCCTGGGACTGGCAGGCTACTACAGGTGGTTCATCCCTGCCTTTGCGGAGCTGACTAGTCCCCTGACCGGCCTCACCCTAAAGGCTGCCTCAGATCTGGTCCAGTGGATGGAGCAGTGTCAGGTGGTGTTTGAGAGGGTTAAACAAGCCCTCTGTGGGGAGCCACTGCTTCACACTCCTAGCTTCTCTCTCCCTTACGTCTTGCAGACTGACACGTCGGACAAAGGGCTGGGAGCCGTTTTGTCCCAGGAGGTGGATGGAATCAATTATCCGGTGCTGTAGATTAGTTGCAAGCTGGCAGAGAGAGAGAGGCAAAGTTTATCATCATAGAGAAGGAGTGCCGGGCCATCAGATGAATGGATGGCGCCCTCCACTTCCACCTTCTGAGGCGCTCATTCACCCTCTGTTTGGACCATGCCCCGCTCCACTGGCCCCACCGCATGAAGGATGCCAATGCACTGATCACCTGTTGGTAACTGGTGTTACAGCCATTTAAGTTCAAGGTGGTCCATAGGCCGGGGGCGCAGATAGTCGTGGCCAATTTCCTATCTTGCTCGCGGGGTTAGCTGTCAGCCAGATGTTGCCTCAGCCTGCGTCGAGTAGTGGGGGTATGTGGTAGTGTGGTGTGGTTTAGCCTTGGCTGCAAGTGAAGAGAGGGTGGGGGCGCAGACGCGATAGCGAGGTTGATGAGTGATCACCCTCAGGTGTGTCGTTCTAACAACCTGTGCTTTATATACTGCAGTGAAGCTGGGTCTTGGACTGACACTGACAGACACAAACACAGGGTAACATAAGAAAGGACAGATGAGGAACGGAGAATGAGCCAGGCAAAAGAGGCTCCAGTGCCACTGAGCACTGACCTGTGCAGCGTGCGGATGGAAAGACTGTTGACTAAAGCTTGTAAATAAAAACCCTGTCTTACGCCAACCCGTGTCCATCCTCCATCTTAGAACCCTTCTGTGGCACAAGCCTTGCCACACCATGGTTCAATAACTTAACATAAAGCTGAACACAGCCGAACTCAGTTTTTATTACTACTCTTAACATTAAGAATATTACTCAGGTATTCCAGACATTGAATAAAGGAGTTTTTAGACCTGGTACAACCTATGAACCTAACCAACTACATGGCAGAATAGAAAACCAAGAGTACTGTTGGTACACGAAGACCTGATTGAGAAAGCACCAGCAACAAATGTACTTGCTGCACAGACTTCAGGCTATTTGGGATGGTGCAAAGAGCAATGTTACTCATCTGCCCTGCTACCATTGACAGCATCATCCGCCATGGGAATTCCAACTAGTTGGGTAATTTAAAAGGTCATCCTGAGGTCCCATCTAACCTGGCTGGTGAAAAAAGCCATCTATACAGACTATTTTCTTACAGACAGTCATTAAAACAGGCCAGGAAAATAATTTCAGAACCTTACCATTTACTCTAGTCACAGCTTGACCTGTTCCCTTCAGATAGACTTTGATGAAACCATTATAAAAATCCTTTGTACGCAGTCAGTCAAACCCTAAACCGTGGAAGATAGAAGACAACCGACTGTGTGGCACTTACAATGGTAAGCACACTTTATACTGTATAGTTTTGTGTTGTTTTTGTCTGATTTCTTCACGGTGTACCAGCCATGCATGTCTAAGCCAAATTTCACCTTGGGGACCATTAAGTTTATTTTGATCTTGATTTTCAACAGGAGGAACTTCTCAGCAGATTTTCTATCTATATACTTGTTAGATAATGCCTCCCACATCCGTAGACCTCTACAAGACTCTTTATTTGCCATCTGCATGCTGTATAGGAGGCATAATCTTTCTTATGCCATCTTTGACCAAGACATTCAAATTTTGCAATATCACGTTACATCTTGGTTGTTTCACATGAACAACATGCCAGGAAGACCTCTTTGCCTGTGTAAATTTAGGGTGTGATGGCATTGGATGCCTTTGGGGCAGTGAGAGGCACCTTTTTCCTAAATGTTGTCAATGGATTCAAAGTGTATTTGTTCTCCGTTTGGCCACCCTGGGTACCTCACATTTTTGGAGAAACGCCCTGAATGCCTGAAATGGAAAAGTTAAACTTCGAGCAGAAAACGTCCTCCATCACCGTTCAGTCAGAAGTGTAGGGGCGGGTCTTCTCAAATTAATCGTTTACAACAAAGATGGAGGAGATAGAGTTTGAAGCTAGTGCTCATTGCCTCTCCATATTTTAGATAAATAAACAGATCAGTAAGGATAAGTTGTATGGGAAGAGTTGTCTAAGTTCTTATCATTAACACCGGCACACAAGTGACTGACAGAAAATTCTGTGGCTGCCTAATAATAACAATAACAATAATAATAACAATAGTAATCTTAACATAGCAGCTTTCATACATAAAATGCAGCTCAAAGTACTTTACTTCATAAAGCAGCATATCAAAACAAATCACAAGCAGGAAAAATACAATAAAAAGTAAATTTAAAATTGCTTTAGAATCTAAACAGAGAATAAAAGAATGAAATTAAATGTAAATTAAATAATTTAGGATGAGAAAACAAGCAAAGAAACGTCAAGATGCCTCTCGCTGCCAAAAGCGTGATCGGGCTTGATGGGGAAAAGAAAGCAGTACAGTTTGCCTTGCGTTAAAAGGTATCCAATGTCATCATGGCCTTTCTTTTTGAATAAAACAGATCTGGAAATTTTTGGGGCATTTGAAATAGATCTTTCCAGCCCAGACCTTGTATTAGATGGGTATCATACCATAAAATTCATGAAGCGTGACCTACCAAAACACTGACAGCCCTTCAAATCTCCCTGTTCCTTACGGGATCTCCTTACGGGATTAAATAAATTAAAGAAAAGCGACATCAAGGGGCACAGAACGGTCCTTACCCATCCAGACCTCTCCGAAACAGCCCTGGCCCAGTTTGAGGTCAAGGCGTAGGGACTCCCGAGGGATCTCCCAGGCGTCTCGGGCCAGACCCTGAGTCTGGGGCTTCGCCACGGGACACACGTCAGTCAGGGCGTGACACAGTCCATCTGAGTGCTCTGGAGGAGGGGAGGGGCGGGTATAAAAATTTATGTATGAGAATAACATTATTGAACAACCTGCATTCTACCCCGAGTGTGGTTTGTGTACCGCCCCAGCACTACCCATATACAATGACACAGACATGAACTTAAGTCTTTATCCTAAACATACAATTTTCATAGTCACCCTCCACACACTCATTTTATCTATCTATATACACTTGTGAGCCAAAACATTATGACCACTCACAGGTGAACAGAATAACATCATCTGCAAACAAGGGCACTGTGGTAGTGGGGTGTGGTTGCCCTGGCCTCCAAATTCTCCAGATCTCAATTCAATTGAGCATTTGTGAGATGTGCTGGACTGACAAGTCTGATCCACGGGGGCTTCACCTCACAACTTACAGGACTTGAAGGATCTGCTGCTAATTTTTTGGCGCCAGATACCACAGCACATCTTCAGGGGTCTTGTATAGTCCATGCCTCGGCGCGTCGGGGTGTTTTGGCGGCACACAAAGGACCAACAGCATATTAGGTGCGTGGTCATCATATTAGGGAGCATATTAGGCAGGGGAGGCATGGCTCAGGAGGTAGAGTGGGTTGTCTAGTAGGGCTCCTCCAGAAAGCATGTCGAAGTGTCCTCGAGCAAGACACTGAGCCCCTAACTGCTCCCGATGAGCAGGTTGGCGCCTTGCATGGCAGCCTCTGCCATCAGTGTATGAATGTGTTTGTGAATGGGTGAATGTAAGTCATACATTGTAAAGCACCTTAGAGTGGTCGGTAGACTAGAAGAGTGCTAAATAAATGCAGTCCGTTTACCTTTTACCATTAATGTTTTGGCTCATGAGTATGTATATATCTACATATTCTGTCTCTGTCTGCATCTATCTGTAACTTTATCTATCCATATCTATCTGTATCTATCGCTGTATCCACCTATATCTGTATCTACCTGTTCATCTACCCATCAATCTATTTAAGAGTCAAATCAATATCTGTCAGTCCTTATCTGTCCAATATCTACCAATCAATCCATCTCTATCAATCAATCAATCGATCAATCTGTATCCATCCATCCAGCTATCCATCCATCCAAAGATATAGCTATATAATTACAAGTATTGTATTTTTTTCATGTTTTATTGTTCTTGTGTAGGTCATTATAAAATCACATAAAGAATGTAAAATAAGGTTTAACTGAACTATTGATTTATCTCAGTAGCGGTGCAAACATGGACATTTCTGTATTGCTGCACACCGTTGGTGGGTACTCACTGCGGTAGTGGAAGACTAGCTGCTGTAGGCTGGTGAACTGCGTACGGGAAGTGATGTAGAAACCTCCACTGTCCAGCTTCCTGATCTTATAATGCTTCACGTTCAGGCCTCTGGTGTTGTCGTAGTCCAACACCGACAGGCAATACGCCCCTGTGAACATGGAAGATAGAGAAATGAATAGACCGATTAGGACAGCGAGACCGGGGAGCCATCGTCCTGTGTATTCAGTACACAGCGGGGGCTCCACAGCAAACAGTGTGGGTCGGTCCATGTTGGACCCCTTTTTATGGCCGTGAGACCCTTTGCAGCCTCTGAAATCAATTTTGTGATGACGGCTGTCTTTATTGTAGTTTCAACTACATGAGTGAGATTCCAAGGCTGTCTTTTGGGTCCAGCAAACAGCCTAAAAAAAAATTTTTTTTTTGATTTCCTCCCTTTTCTCCCCAATTGTACTTTTTTGCCAATTACCCCACTCTTCCGAACTGTCCCGGTCGCTACTCCACCCCCTCTGCCGATCCGGGGAGGGCTGCAGACTACCACATGCCCTCTCCAATACATGTGGAGTCACCAGCTGCTTATTTTCACCTGACAGTGAGGAGTTTCTCCAGGGGGACGTAGCACGTGGGAGGATCACGCTATTCTCCCCAGTTCCCCCTCTCCCCCTGAACAGGCGCCCTGACCGACCAGAGGAGGCGCTAACGCAGCGACCAGGACACATACCCACTTCCGGCTTCCCACCCGCAGACACGGCCAATTGTGTCTGTAGGGACACCTGACCAAGCCAGAGGTAACACGGGGATTCGAACCGGGGATCTCCGTGATGGTAGGCAACAGAATAGACCGCTACACTAACCAGACGCCCAAACAGCAAATTAAAATAGTAATGACGCATAATGACGCATTAACATTATACTGATACAAGTCACATGTTGTACAACAGAACAGCATAGTGACTCATTAAATAAAAACCAGTGGAAAAAAAAAACCAAGCTATCTGGGTGGTTTTAGGGACATTTGGGGTGTATAAACTAAATATAAAAACTTTATGATTTAATTTACAATATCTTATAATATCTTATAATATGTAATATATATAATATAATTTAAAATATTAAAAAAAAGTTCAATAAAAATCTCCATGGTTAAAATGGGTCTTTAATTATATTATGATGAACAATACTACTCCTGTAGGGGGGGGGGGGGGACTCTTTCAAGCCACTAAGTGGACCTGGTGAAATCTTATTTGCAAATCATTTTTATCATTTGCATAAAAACTGACTGTTTATTCTAATCCCCCTGTAGCACCGGATGGGTGGTGTTCAATGTAAGCAGCATCAGGTTAAGCTGTCAGTCTCCAGTCATGGTACCAAATTAACACTCGGTGTTTGGGGTGCCTCTGTAACCGAATGGTTAGAGCGCATACCACATGGCCACATAGCTGCAACTGTCACTGGTTCGAATCCAGCTGACAACCTCTGTTGCATGTCATACCCCCTCCCCTCCCCCCGCCGCTCCCAAATTCCTGTCTGCCTCCTTTATCACTATCTAATAAAGGTATAAAAAATACCATCCATCCATTATCCAAACTGCTTATCCTGCTCTCAGGGTCACAGGGATGCAGGAGCCTATCCCAGCAGTCATTGGGCGGCAGGCAGGGAGACACCCTGGACAGGCCGCCAGGCCATCACAGGGCCGACACATTCATACCTAGGGGCAATTTAGTACGGCTGATTCACCTGACCTACATGTCTTTGGACTGTGGGAGGAAACCAGAGCCCCCGGAGGAAACCCACGCAGACACGGGGAGAACATGCAAACTCCACACAGAGGACGACCCCCAAGGTTGAACTACCCCAGGGTTCGAACCTTCTTGCCGTGAGGCGACTGCACTAACCACTGTGCCACCGTGCCGCCCATTAATACCAAGAAACAAAAAAACCCAATAAAATAAAAACACTCAAAAGTGTTTGCATCGAAGTTCGGAGGCATTCCTTGTGGCCTCCCCTAGGCGGTGAGAGCCGCCCACCTGATACTCCAAACTGGCTGGAACAAATCGAAAGCGTTGTTTTCAAACATCCATCTCAGGTCTTTTAAAGAGAGCAACGGCAATCTCTACCCCCGGAGGTGCGCCGGAGAAGAGAATGTAAAAGGAAAACCAACACGGTGGACAGACAACAAACATGTAATCCACTCATTTAGCACCACATCGCCGTCCCAGTCACATCTTCTGAGAGACAGGCACAAGAGCGTCTAAAGAACACCTTGGATAGTGGATGTTTTAAACCTCGTTTACAGGCGTGAAGCAGGCCATAACACGTTGTGTGCTTTCCCGACTTTGGGCCGCGAGTCCTGGAAAAAACAAGAACGGTGGCGTTCAGCCTACATATCGAACCACAACGTCATACCGTGTAAGAACTGCAGTCTACCTGCCAACACTTTAAAGTCCTACATTTAACTAACCGAGCGTTACCCAGAGGCCAACACACCCCATGCCCCCAGCTTCTCCCTCTCTGATCCCTCCCCCTTTCAAACACTCCTTCTTTCCCTCCCTCTCGCTCTCCCTCTATGCTACCCTTCCACCCCCGCTGTGTGTGTACGTGCATGTTTGCGTGTGTGCACGAGTTGGAAGGAGATTGATTTAAAGCCGGGGGGGGGGAACTCCAGCACCCTCCTAGGTTGACCTAGTTATGGCAGAGTGATTCACCCCTAACCGTTCACCACCCCCTCTACAATCCACTCCTGCTCGATCGCGTTTCCCCTTCACCACCCGGAACAAGCCCCCTGTGGACCCCTATCTCCAACACAGAGGCGATAGAAACCGACGCAAACCTAGTGAAAAGGGAGACAATACCCATGCCCAAAGTGCAGAGAACAAAGCTTCAGGTTTTTTTTTTGCACGTTGGCAAATACAAATCTTAATTAGAGTGTTCTGTTTCTTTCAAATCCGGTCCCTAAAGAGCTAGCTACCTTCTTCTGAAGTAGGACCCCGACTGAGTCACATGAATACAAGCTCGCTTTGGGCGACAACAAGACACCGAAAGACTTGAAAGTCGGCGTTTCCTTCACTGTACAAGATGACAAGCTTGCCAAGGTGTTTTATCTCGTTTTAAGCCCCATAATGCTCATTACAAGATACTGCTGGTGAATGTTCCTCACCGGGCAGATAATATTGCTTATTTCAAAGAAGTGCGCTTGCACTTCATGACTTATGAGGAATTTCACTACAAGAGGAAAACAAATTTGATTTTTGAGATCGTCTTTTTTTTCTCGAGTAAATGTCTTGAAACAAGTCGCGTTATCATGAAGCAAATTCAGTTTTTTTTAAAAAAAATAAGCAATGATATCTTTCAGTATAGTAAGAAACTGTTACCAGCAATATCTTGAAGTAAACATTATGAGACTTACAAGATAAAATACTCTGATAAACTTTCGTTTTGCAGTGTTAAGATTACACAGAGGTTGATAGAGAACAATACAAAAGTGATATTTGGTCACGTCTTTCTATACAAACTAGTTTTCTTCAGCTGTATTCACAATAATCTGACCTACAATGCGGTGCATGTGCTGCAGCCATATGTGTGACTGCCAGCGCTTCTGACTTTAATAGATTCACCTGCTGTTTTACAATGAAGACGGCCGGGGCATGATGGGAATGTGATGCTATGGTTCTCAGCCAAGGGGTTGTGACCCAGCGGGAGGTCGCAGTATGTTTATTCAGGCAGATTAAAGGCAGATTTATCGAATCAGGAATAAAAATAGTGCCTTTTTCTGCCAACATCATTTTGTGTTTTATTCTTTTAAGATTTATATTAGGAAAATAAGGAAACTCTCCATTCTGTTTGTTGGGGTTGTTGCAAATGATATCAAAATGGCACAGTGCTAGAGAATATGATGCCATCTGGCCACAACTAGATGTAGGATAACTTAACAACACTGGACATTCCCCAATTCTACTTTTTTTTTGGATTTCCCCTCCATTTTTTCTCCCCAATTGTATCCGACCAATTACCCCACTCTTCCGAGCCGTCCCGGTCGCTGCTCCACCCCCTCTGCCGATCCGGGTAGGGCTGCGGACTACCACATGCCTCCTCCGATACATGTGGAGTCACCAGCCGCTTCTTTTCACCTGACAGTGAGGAGTTTCGCCAGGGGGACGTAGCGCGTGGGAGGATCACGCCATTCCCCCCAGCTCTCCCTCCCCCCCGAACAGGCGCCCCGACCGACCAGAGGAGGCGCTAGTGCAGCGACCAGGCCACATATCCACATCCAGCTTCCCACCCGTAGACACGGCCAATTGTGTCTGTGGGGACGCCCGACCAAGCCGGAGATAACACGGGGATTCGAACCACCGATCCCTTTGTTGTAGGCAACAGAATAGACCGCCACGCTATCCAGACGCCCTACAATTCTACTTTTAACAAATGGGTTGGACTGATGTGTAAAGCGGCAACTTATGAATGGATCACATATAAAGTGACGAAGAGTGAAGAGTTATTTAAAGATGACCTGCAGAGTTTTTTGGCCACTAGTAGCCCCGCTGAGCAAACTGGGTTGTGAACAAACCTGGTATGCTTTACATGGGAAAACTTCGCAGTTCAGCTTTAATGAAGTACGGGGGCCGTGTCTTACCCAGACAGGGATCTAATAAATACCGGACACCACTGAGAAACTGGACAATGTGTTTTGTATCCTGGCCTACTCCGATGCAATGCTAGGTGCGTAGGGGCTTTTTTTTTAAATTTTCGCTTGTTTTTGTCTTGGTCCTGAAGATTTGCGTTGTGTCTGATTCTGTCTCATTACGAATTCTTTACACAGCTCGGCTAGGTTCTGTTTTCTTTCTTTCTTTCTTTTTTTTGCCAGGCTGGTGTTTTCAATATGGTAATACAACAAGAAGTCAGACAATATATTGCGATGCATTTGTATTGCTGTGGTTGCACCCATCTATCAGAGAAAAAAACATTCATGAAAAAGAAAAGAAGGAATATCTACACGTCACCAAGCTCATTCCCATAAATAGACGCATAATATAAACTAGAGGGGAAGAAAGTGTCCAACGGTCTTATTTTGTTTTTTTTTAATCCCAGTAAAAGAAATCTCTTCATTTTGGAACCGACAGTGTTATGGATAATGTAGGGCAAGATACCGTGACGAGAGACTAGATGTGTTGTGGGATTTTGGTTCATAATATAGTGATTTAACTTAAACGTTGTCATTCCCTGGTCTTAAAGGGTGCACAGCAGTAAAGTGATACAGTTTTCTGAAGTTATTCGTCTGTTTTAGCTGAATGACATGGAACAATGAGTGTCTCCACCTGCATGGTCTTCATGTCCACACTACTAATGGTCATTTCTCAACATTTTCTTGCATGGAAGTATGTTATGAAAGTACCACTAGTCATCCCAGAAATGATTTCACATTATCTATATTGAGGTATTTAGTAAAAAAAAAAAAGCAACAAAAAAAAAAAAGCAGTTATGTTTGATTTTGTCAAGACCGCCCAGCTCTAATTTAGGACCACACAGATCGGCGTGCTAGCTAAGGGGCCTTGTTGTCGACTCCGGCATCATTTTCTTCTCACCTTTCGTGGTCTCGCTCTCCCTCACCAGGAAAGTTCCTCGTCTGTTCTGTAGACTCAGTAGGACTCTCTCCGAGTCACGGCGAGTTATCTTCCCAAAATACCACCTGGGAAAGTGGGCCACAGAGAATCAGATCACCGGGAAGCCACCAGCAAACGGCGGGTGGAACCGGCTATGCAAGTAGAGCTACTTTTGGACAGGTACAATACATGTGTCAAAACGGCGTATATGGAGGAAAAAAAGTGGGCCTATACACTTTTTGTACTGATAATAAAACATTGTACTGCTGGCAGAACCTACCCTGCCATAAGTTAACTATACATCATACTGATCACATATCATCGACGCTAATAATTATTAGCTATTAGCTTCGATGATATGTGATCCTCGATTAGATGATTGGCTAGAGTAAGAGGAAGAAAGAGGATTATTATCCTCTTGCTTTAGAGCAGGGATAGGCAACATGGTCCAGAAAGGTCCGGTGTGGCTGCAGGTCTTTGTTCCAACCAAGGAGTTACACACCTGAGTCTACAAATCGAGGTCCTGAGCAAAGACTATCGGTTGACTAATAGACTCAGGTGTGTAACTGCTTGGTTGGAACAAAGACCTGCACCCACACCGGACCTTTCTGGACCATGTTGCCTCTCCCTGCTTTAGAGAATAAAACCACAAGGGTTGTGTTGTGTGGAAAACTGCCGGAGATTTTTTTGGGGCAAGAAAAAAGAACATAAACAACCGAGACTTGTAAGTGATAGGTAGAATGGAGGGAAGGAAAGGGTTATGTACTCTTCTGCTTGGATGGAGTCGGATGGCGCCACGTAGTTGCTTGGTATGTAACCACTCTCTCCTGTCGTCAGAGAGCGAGCCAGCCACCAGTCCCCTTCCCTATATATATATATATGAGAGAGAGAGAGAGAGAGAGAGAGAGAGAGAGAAGGGCAAGAAAGAGGAGTGAGCGGGGGGGGGGGAGGGAAACAGAGGCAAAGGGAGAGAGTGAGAAAAAGAAGTAAGAGAGGGGGATGGAGAGAGAGAGAGAGAGAGAGAGAGGCAGAGAGAGGGCGGTCGAGAGAGATAGAGGGGATAGAGGGAGAAAAAGAGTGAGAGGAGTGTGAAATGAGCAACAGAAAAATTGTGAAAGAGAGAGACCGAAAGGGACGAGACAAGGGTGAGAGAGACAGAAAGAGATTGAGAAAGAGAAGGGGGGAAGAATGAGACAGAGAGGAATGTGGAGAGAGAGAGAGAGAGAGATGTTAACCTTCATGATGAAAGTGACAGCGGTTACTGGGCAACCGCATCATCTCTAGGTTCACTCAGAGGTCTAGTTATCTCTCCCCGCTTGTGTGAAGAGGTGTTTCAAAGACGCAGAACATTCTAGACACTGTTGTGACTGCGCCGAGGACGAGGTCGGTCACCATGTCCGGAGGCTCATCTAATGTGGCTTATTTACAGCTTACTGGCGATTTCGCCGCAAGGAGCAACAGTGTCCGTAGTAAAAAAAGAGGAGAGGATGAATTCAACTCAAACGCTTTAGCTTGTCAGACATACACATTCGACAATCTAACCTACACGTGCACAGAGCGAAGCAAAGAGGAGACTCGCAGTGACGGAAACGAAGAGACAGAATAGAGAGAAAAGAAAGACACAGGCAATCTTCCAATCCACAGCCCTGTATTTTACAATTTCCCGTTTAACTCTCGGGTGTTTTCCCAGCGCTCCGTAGCAAGTGCAAAAACCAATAACTCCGCCTCAGTTTTTTTTGGGGGAGCCGATCTCCGTTAAGCAAGTTGCGCTACGGGCACCGTTAAGCAAATTTAAGAATCGGTTACGGGACTGTGAACAAAAAGCTTTCCTGAGATTTTTTAACGCATTAAGTATTACTGACCTGAAGCTGTACTTTCTCCTAGGGGAAACCGTGAAGCATGAGAGAAAACGAGAGAGAGAGAGGGGGAGGGAGAGAGAGAGAGAGAGAGAACAGAGACAGCAGACACATCAAAACACAGCAGGGAGACAAAGCGAGGCGAGGCAGCGAGGCTCAGACAGGATAGAGGAACAGAAAATGCTGAGGGAGCCGCCGATAAACACAATATCATGACTGACATTCCTCACATCCCCACACCAACGCCGCCGCTGTTCTCTTATTTATACATACATTTCCACGTCCGGCGCTCTAGTATTACATTTCCGTCTTGTTTGCATCCACCCAATAACGGTGGATATAGAGGAACCCCGATATGGATGGATGGACTGCACTTATATGAGCCATTCAAGTCACCGATTGCTATTGGTGTCAATCACTATCGAGATCAGTTATATCCATCCATCCATCCATTATCCAAACCGCTCATCCTGCTCTCTGGAGCCCATCCCAGCAGTCATTGGGCGGCAGGCGGGGAGACACCCTGGACAGGCCGCCAGGCCATCACAGGGCCCCACACATTCACACCTAGGGGCAATTTAGTACGGCTGATCCACCTGACCTACATGTCTTTGGACTGTGGGAGGAAACCGGAGCACCCGGAGGAAACCCACACAGACACGGGAGAACATGCAAACTCCACACAGAGGACGACCCGGGACGACCCCCAAGGTCGGACTACCCCGGGGCTCGAACCCAGGACCTTCTTGCTGTGAGGCGACCGCGCTAACCGCAAATAAAAACAAGCCGTTACTTGAAATATTAAGCCAGATTTGACGGCATTCACATTCTGTCTATTTCAAAGTGAGCAGGAGGAGGATAGGAAAGTCGAATATGTCCCGTTTGCACAGCCTGAACACACGTTCGGAGAAAAAGCATGCAGGACTGAAGGGTGGCGGAGAACAAAACTGATGTATTTATCTGCCAACCCCGGGGAGGCAGCAGAAATTGTGCAACAAAAAGTGTTAATGACTCACTCTAACTAGCTAGTAAAAAGCAATAATTTATAATAATGTGAAGCGAGTCTTTCGTTCTGAACAACACTTGCAACCAAAAGCCCAAATGGTGGATACGATGCAGAGTTTCTCGGCTCGGAGGAGGAAAGTGCGCCAGGCGCATTTGTCATCCTCACTCCTTCACTCCTGTTGAATGAAGTGAAAAATCCCCGTGGCTCGTTTCGTCTGGCAGATGTTCGGTTCTCTCGCAGTGGAATATGGACAGGGATTCGGCGGCATTCAGCTCAGGTCTGCGATGCAGTCGCAGGTTACACACCAGAGAACACTACCGTCCTTCTGACGGAGGGAAACCTGTACGCCAACTGTGCTCAGATGGCCGAATTGGTGGATCTTTTTTTTGGGGGGGGGATTTCCCCCCCTTTTTTCTCCCCAAATTGTACTTGGCCAATTACCCCACTCTTCCGAGTCGTCCCGGTCGCTGCTCCACCCCCTCTGCCGATCCGAGGAGGGCTGCACACCACCACGTGCCTCCTCCCATACATGTGGAGTCACCAGCCGCTTCTTTTCACCTGGCAGTGAGGAGTTTCGCCGGGGGGACGTAGCACGTGGGAGGATCACGCTATTCCCCCCCCAGTCCCCCCCAAACAGGCGCCCTGACCGACCAGAGGAGGCGCTAGTGCAGCGACCAGGATACATACCCACATCCAGCTTCCCACCTGCAGACACGGTAGGGACGCCCGACCAAGCCGGAGGTAACACGGGGATTCGAACCTGCGATCCCCGTGCTGGTAGGCAATGGAATAGACCGCTACACCACCCAGACGCCCCACTACCGTCGTTCTGGCGGAGGGAAACCTGTATGACCGCTGTGCTAAGATGGATGAATTGGCGGATTTAAACATTCAAACCGTTCCCTCCTCCTGCCCCTGAAGTAACGTGGCGTTGTGCTTTGCATCCAGATCTTTAACATCCTCGGGTCTGTGTCACGACACATCTCGCATTAAGGGGGAGGGTGGGGTGGGAGGGGGCTCAGATGCAAACTGAATCGAACAAAGACTTCTCTGCCTGAAGGGGGATTAGGTAGATGGCGTGGAAATTCCACTTCCCTGACGATGAAGTGCAACAGAGCTTTCAAAAAAAGAAAAGACTAAACTAAAAGGAGAGGAAGAGGTGATGACACCCTGAATGACACGAAACGTCGACTGACTCCTGTTCTTTTCTCATGGGTGGATGGGGGGAGCAGACATTGTTATCTGGAAAAGTACCATGGTTACCATCTCCGTCTGTCTGTCTGTCTTAAGTCTTCATGTGTGCTACATTGTAGCACGAAGTGTTGCTCTGTCTCCACCCGTCTCTGTGGACAGAGCTGACACAGCCTGTCTTCTCTAGGCAGCCAGGTCTGCCTGTGTTGACCAGTCTCTATGGCTCTGTCTCTCTCTCTCTCTCTCTCTCTCTCTCTCCTGTCTCTCACTCCCTCTCTCTCTGTCTGTCTCTCTCTCACTCCCTCTCTCTCTCCTGTCTCTCGCTCCCTCTCTCTCTGTCTGTCTCTCTCTCACCCCCTCCCTCCCTCTGTCTGTCTCTCTCGCTCCCTCTCTCTCTCTCTCTGTCCTGTCTCTCACTCCCTCTCTCCGTCTGTCTCGCGCTCTCTCTCTGACTCTCCTGTCTCTTGCTCCCTCTCTCGCACTCTCTCTCTCTGTCTGTCTCTCACTCCCTCTCTCTCCGTCTGTCTCTCTCTCACTCCCTCCCTCCCTCTGTCTGTCTCTCTCACTCCCTCTCTCTCTCTCCTGTCTCTCGCTCCCTCTCTCTCTGTCTGTCTGTCTTTCTCTCTCCTGTCTCTCGCTCCCTCAGTGTCTGTCTCTCTCTCTCTCTCTCCTGTCTCTCGCTCCCTCTGTCTCTCTGTCTCTCTCTGTCCCTCTCTCTCTCTCCTGTCTCTCACTCCCTCTCTCTCTGTCTGTCTCGCGCTCTCTCTCTGACTCCTGTCTCTTGCTCCCTCTCTGTCTCTCTGTCTGTCTGTCTCTCTCTCTCTCAGTCCCTCCCTCCCTCTGTCTCTGTCTGTCTGTCTCTCTCTCACTCCCTCTCTCTCTCCTGTCTCTCGCTCCCTCTCTCTCTGTCTCCGTCTTGTCCCTCGCTCCCTCTCTCTCTGTCTGTCTGTCTCTCTCACTCCCTCGCTCTCTCCTGTCTGTCTGTCTCTCTCCTGTCTGTCTGTCTCTCTCCTGTCTGTCTGTCTGTCTCTCTCCTGTCTGTCTGTCTCTCTCTGCGTTTGTGTGCATCAAAATGAGTGTGAGTCAGTGCTCATATGCTTGTATACGTATCAGCTGCACAAGATCTTGCATTCAGATTTTACTTGGGGGAGCGAGGCGACTGCTCTGAACCCAAACCCTCCACGTGGAACATATGGGAGCGAAGGCGTGCGTGGTTCCGCGGGCTTTCTCGAGCCGCGGCTCTGGAGACACAGACAGACGGACAGGTGCTAGCTAGCTCTTACGTGTTGTTGACAATCTGCAGCTTGTCGCCTTTCTTGAAGGTCAAATCAGACGCCGTCCGTGACTCATAGTCATACAGCGCCACGAACGTAGTGACACCTCCTGTAGGAAGTGGAAACAAGCACGCACACACGCACACACACACACACACACACACACACACACACACACACACACACACAATGCACACGCTTAGGGGAACAATGTATTTAAGGCCAACGGTACTTCCCCTTACACCACTATCCCTGTAACATTCTTTATATCATTGCACTTAAAAAGGGGAAGCCCTTCATAATTAAGCACTCATTTTTCTTTGCATGGTGAGATTACGCCATACTGCAGTCACAGATCCAGTTAGAAACCAGTTAGCCACCGTTTTGTCTGCGTGTCGAACAGCGCGTGTCCCAAAAGCCCTGGCGGGGAATATCGACATGTAGACCCGTACCAAAACATCACTGAGGTAACAAAGCCATCGTATCTATGGCTCTCCATTATCTGTGTGTGTGTGCGTGTGTGTGCGTGTGTGTGTGTGCAGCTGTGTCAGTACCCTGTTAATGAGTCTATCTAAACCTGGGAACTGTCCAGACTGATTAGATGCATGGAAGAACGCCGGTGGTACCGTCCTGTCTGATGCACACCGGTATCTCTGGAAAGCACCACATTACCCCAACCATCTGGCCCGTCTAGACACATTACAGCTTAATGGCTTGAATAAAACTTGTGTGTCATGATAATATGAGCAAGGGGGGCGGGGCGGATGTGCTTTCAAGTGGTCCTTCAGATTGGACGAGAGTGATTCAGTCAGCGTCGATTCTCCTCTCACACACAAACAACCGCAGTTTACTGACAGGAACCTTGTTGTTTTAGATCATTTGTTCAGGCTATAATGCTTCATCCAGGTCGGGGTCAAAAGGGAGCCTGAATTGATCCCATGGGAGCCGGACACTGTGGACAGGTCGCCAGTCCATCAAGCGGACCGTATACAAAACCCATCACTAAACAGTGACACCTGTACGGGCAGTGTAGCGTCTCATTCATGTCACATGTCGGGACTTCAGGAGGAAGCCCATTTGAACACAGATAAAACATACAGAGTCCTTATAGAAGGGCCGGGATGTGAGCCCGGGACCCTCTTGGACAATCCATCCATCCATTATCCAAACCGCTCATCCTGCTCTCGGGGTCACGGGGATGCTGGAGCCTATCCCGTTTCCTCCGGGTGCTCCGGTTTCCTCCCACAGTCCAAAGACATGCAGGTCAGGTGAATCGGCCGTACCAAGTTGTCCCTAGGTGTGAATGTGTATGTCGGCCTTGTGTGATGGCCTGGTGGCCTGTCCAGGGTGTCTCCCCGCCTGCCGCCCAATGACTGCTGGGATAGGCTCCTCTTAGACAAGTGGGTTTAAAAATGTTAAGGGGTCCAGGTAGCGTAGCGGTCTATTCCATTGCCTACCAACACGGGGGTCGCCGGTTGGCCGGGCGACCCTACAGACACAATTGGCCGTGTCTGCGGGTGGGAAGCCGGATGTGGGTATGTGTCCTGGTCTCTGCACTAGCGCCTCCTCTAGTCGGTTGGGGGGACTGGGGGGGATAGCGTGATCCTCCCATGTGCTACGTCCCCCTGGTGAAACTCCTCACTGTCAGGTGAAAAGAACCAGCTGGCAACTCCACATGTATGGGAGGAGGCCTGTCAGCAGATCAGCAGAGGGGGTGGAGCAACAACTGGGACAGCTCGGAAGAGTGGGATGAGTGGCCAGGTACAATTGGGGGGAGAAAAGGGGGGGGGGAATCCAGAAAAAACTGTTCAGGGGGCCTAATGGGGCCGAATTCATCATGCTTTTATAATTTAAACACTGCTGTCCTTCATCTTTTATTCATCATGTTGTGGAGTTAGAAAACGACGAGACAGGAGACGTGAGAGTAGACGTAGTCGAGCTAGTTTACTAGCTCCAACTTAGCATGTCATACATCTGACAACGACACTGAACTGACTGTGAACCGGAAGCGGAAGTGCATTATCTGACCCCTCGCCTCTTCCCTTAAAGGTACACCGTCCTCTTAGGTGAATGTCTCTCGATATATAGATGTGGGTCACCACAATGTCTGTTTTTCCGACGGACCCGAGCCGGCTACACACGACTACATACAAGACTTCTAGAAAATAATTTGGGGACGCTTTTGAAATCTCCCCCGAGACCCACCTGTGGGTCCTGGCCCGCCCTTTGGGAAAGGCCGTCTCAGACAACATTGTTAAGCGCTAAACCACCATGTCAACCTTGTTTCCCGTCAGATCCTGAAAACCCGATTCTGCACCACACGACCCTGCGAAGCGTTATTCCCACAGACCGACATCGTTTCTAAAGCCCTCTCCGGAAGGGTGTGTGCTTTACCACGCCTCGTGACCAAGGGCACTGCGAGGCGCCAGATTATTTTGTCTCTGATCATTTAGAACCCAAATACATGACGCGTACAAGATGGCTTTTGTGTCCCAAATGAGAACTTGTCTGGGGGTGCTTTCTTCTATTTCCATGCAAAAAAGAGAAAATGAAGCCAATTTGTTTTATCGCTCTCACTCCGTGACCAATTCTAAATAGTCGAAAAATTCGTCTCTTAATTAAACATTTTCCACGTCACAGCAAAGTCCCTTATCTGCTGAAGTCATTTCTCCTGACAAAAAACCCCCCCCAACAGCACTTCTGCAATTCTGCCCATAATCAGTTATATGAATCTTCTCCCCCGAAAAGATGAGGTGGCACTCCAATAAAGAACCAAAAAAAAATCCCCTTATGACTATATCGTTTCATATTCTTATCAACCGTTGCATGCACAAAAACCTGCTACCGTGTTTTGGCTAGTAGCTATATCGGCAGATTATGCACCGTGAAACTATTCTAAGGATAGTAACCGAGTAGCAAAAGTTTTGCAGTACTGGAAGTACCAGCCGGGGCGACTTAGTCTGTACTAACGGTGCTTCTTATCGGTGCCATGAGGTCACATAAACACACGTAAGCTACTGAATTATGGACGACGACTGTCTGTACAAAATGTGTTCCTTATCTGTGCAGTCCACAACGTAAAAGTACAACTTGGGTGAACTACCAGTAGACTAATGGACAACGCCTGTGCCCATCGTTCGACAGAAAAACTGCTAAAAGGAAGCGTCAACTAAAATCTGCAATGCTTCCAAACTAAGTCACCGCGCATGTTCCAGCACATTACTCAGTAACCTGCTGTTAGGCATATTGTGTCGATATGTGGTTGTAACCAACAATAAAAACACTGGATATGATGGTGTTGTTGATGTTTGGCAATTACCAGCACTGTCCATCCATTTTAAACCATGCCAAAAAAAATATTGTGAAGGGTTAACAAAAATGTGGCTTAGATAACTGGGTTTAACTGGACTTGTTGATCAGTTGCCCCATAACAGACTGTTGTAAGGGTGAGTCCAGCAATGGTCCCGTAGCCAAATTGTACAAAATGAAGCCTCTCAGTAAGATTATATTATAGCCGCTATACGGGGATGGGAAGATCTACAAAAATAAGGCTCGCATTGTAGGAGAAAGAAAAAAGACTCAAGCACCCGCATACCAGTATCAGTACCGATATCAATAAACTATTATTCCCAGCCTTTATTCTGCCTTCCAGTGCTCATACTACCTACCTGACAGAGGTCCTCTCTGAGGTGAGGTCACCGTCCCTGTGTGGTCTATCCCTCCGAAGAGAGCCAGCTCCGGTGTGTTGGTTGGAGCTTGTTGGTGTTGCCCCTGATGCCCCCGCCTGCCGGTACCCACCGCTGGGCTCCTGTTGGGGGTTTGGGTCTGCTGGGCGGGGCCCAGGTGGTGGAAGTGGCCGCTGTCTGAGCCGGTGCCAATGGTCCCATCCAGGCTCATGGAGCGCTGGCCCGGCTCTTTGGGTTTGCTCTTGCCGGCCCCCATGAGCAGACCTGCGGAAAGAGATGGGCCAGACGGTGAGCAAGGACGCAAAACGCTTGGCAACGGAGCTCGACTCGCCCTCGTCTGTTTGGCGGGACATAACGGACAACCACTTGTCACGATTATTTCTAATTGTATGGCAGTACTACTCAGTGACATCAGAATTTGAGACTCACTGCAGTGCTGGGATATATGGAAAATCTTAAAAACAATAATCACAGGGAATTTTACATATCGATTTTCTAATTTATTGACACATACATATGAAAAAAAAAAATCAAGGAGGACCAAAGATGAAACACTGATATTTTCTGAAATCATTTATTACTTTAATCGTCATGAATTTTGTACCGTTTCTTTCTACCGGGGGAAAAAAAATTAGGTAGAATCCAGGTTTTTCTAGTTTTCTCTTTTAAACCGATCTCCCCGCCATTCAGCTTCTCCAAGCAGATCTTTTTTCGGATGCCTGTGATGTCATCAAACACTCATTTACATACAGCCAATCAGATCAAACCGGCGATACATGAAACCCCGCCCACTCTTACCACCAACCCTTGCTTGTACTGGTCACTCACAGGTCAGCTCATGTATGTTAAATGTGGACCCGACCGCTCCCTCACAGTTCTTAAGACAGACGAGGACGGTTATGGATGAAAGCAGGAGAAAACCCACAATATTTTTCAATTATAAGTATAATAAAACTCTTGCTGAATGTTTTATTGTGCCGTGTTCAAGGTTTTCAGACATGAAAGATGAGCCTGTTTACCAATTCTAGTCCGACTTTAAGAATCCAACTGAAGTTCATCCCATCGAGCTGTTGGGTAATGTAAAGTAAAGCAAACCAAAGTTACTTTTCAATCATCTCATCTCATCTTCAGCAGCTTCTCCGGGGTCGGGTCGCGGTGGCAGCAAGCTAAGTAGGACACTCCAGATGCCCCTCCCCAGCAACGCCCTCCAGCTCCTCCTGGGGGATCCCAAGGTGCTCCCAGGCCAGACTGGACATGTAGTCCCTCCAGCGAGTTCTGGGTCTAGCCCGGGGTCTCCTCCCACTTGGACGTGCCTGGTGAACCTCCAAAGGAAGGCGCCCAGGAGGCCTCCTAATCAGATGCCCCAACCACCTCAACTGGCTCCTTTCAACGCGAAGGAGCAGCGGCTCTACTCCGAGCTCCCTCCGGATGTCCAAGCTCCTCAACCCTTACTCACTTTTCAATTATTACTCCCTCAAATATTTCTGACCACATTTGCTGAGAAATGTTATTCAACAGATTCCCATCATCACTGAGGTGGCAAAACTCTGCGTCACCATATGACAACATCCCAAGTTTTCACCCCGATACGACGCACCGCTGAAAGACGGTAAACGAACTCGGGGGGGTCAAGTCTGTAAATGCGACAACTTGACAGCCATCGATCCGAAACACCGCCTCCGATACAATCAAGTTACAACACAACTACACGGGTGGAACAGCAACTCGAGCTGATCGTTTCAGTTCTCTTGGCTCGCTTCAGCGTTGCCGCTGTGAGCCTCGCTTTTGTTTCGGCTCTCCCCTCCCACCCATCCACGGAGTACCCTTGGAGGTCTTCCAGGTTCGGCCGGAGCTGTTTAGAATGCAAATGAACTGAGAGCAGGACACCTTGAAACAGCACACACACACACACACACACACACACACACACACACACACGGCTACTGGATTCAAGGCCATCCGATCTTTTGAGTTCAATCTGTTCTGAATCAATAAGGATCAACTAGGAAAACACGACTTGTAGCGAAGGAGCAGGGAGGCTGTAATGAAACAGCGTCTTCTCGATAAGGACAAAGGCCCTTTGGCCAGTTATTCTGCACGTTTCCATGTCCCACTTTTTCACCGAATTACAACCATCATCGTCTTGCAAACGCAACAATTCTGGTGCACACACGTCAGTAAGACGTCGAAAGAGAAACATGCCCGAGACAACCGGTGCACACGGGCAGTTAGCAGTAACACAAACACTGACCATGCGAAGTCCAAAACTCCCATTTTTTTGGCATTGACTCATTGTGAGACTGCTATTTCAAGACAGCTGAAACACAGAAGCGGTCACACACACACATGGGCCGGCCTTGTTGCTTTATAGGTAGTCGTCTCCTCACAGTGTGTGTGTGTGTGTGTGTGTGCGTGTGTGTGTGTGTGTGTGTGTGTACATGCAGCTGTCCAACGTCCATGAGAACAGAAGGTCTGACACAGACAAAAACCCCGTCATGTCTTGGTTTCTCACATCCTTTTTCCAATATGGGAGTGTGTGTGTGTGTGTGTGTGTGTGCGCGCACAGGTTTGTGTGTGTTGGAAAAGCTGTACTTGTCTGACAGACAGGCATCGGTGAGTGTGACTAACAGGCGGTGGTGAAAGAACTGGGGAAGAGCTGAAAAAAGAACATGTAGGTGGTTGTTGTTTGCAGTGCCCGGACGGCTGCAGCTTAGTGGGTGTTCTGAGTGTAACATGCGACCGTAACACAATTTACCCAGGTACAGAAATTCTCACAGAATAGCGAAAAGCGTCCCGCGGTGGTGGAGATGTCTGTGGGTGGATAGGTGCATGTGCGGGGGAACTGAAATCCAACTGTCGGCGTGAATCAGTCAGTTGCAACGCTCCTCGTGTGTGATCATGTCGGCTTTGATTTAACCCCTTGTCAGGCTGCGATCTGCCCTAGCGGGGAGGCGTTAACATCTCCCATGGTGCAACAGTGAGTCACACTGAGAGACAGGGCCCCGCAGGCCTGTTGGAAAAGATGGGTCAATGGTGAGCAGGATGAATCGCTCGATTAGGCTGGCCGGCCAGTGCATCTAGTAATGGATGCCTGGTCTGCCTGGTACTGCCCTCGAGCCAAGGCCTGCTCACATAGGGGAACAGGTTCCCTCGGGTTTCCTGAGGACAATGGTCCATTTGGTTGGACAAGTGGAGAAAACATGACGGCAGTCTGTGACTCATAGGCCAGTTCAAGCATCACATCAAGGGGTTGCATTAACCGTCCATCATGTTCTGAATGAAAAACCCGCCGAATAGTAATTCCACATGCCGTCTGTCATTTAACAGGATCAACACGAGGAATGGGCTTTGACGGCTCCATGAGAAACTGACTAATATTCCTGCCACAGTACGGTGCGGATACACTGGAGCGGATATCGTGTGGCGAGATTTATGCAACTGAGGAGTGAATAGCACCATTTCAGTGACGCAGTAGCAAAACATAGTCTGCATGGTGGACGGTTACTCTGCTGTCTGCAAAGTAGGCTACTTACATTTAAAGAGCCACTAAACCCTGTACCACTTTTCAGATTCAGACTTCATCCCAGAAGGGCAATCCACTTTTGTGATTCTACTACCGACTAAAGGCGAAAAACTAACAATGGACTTATTTTGGGACCAAGTGGTGTAGGCATAGCAGGGCAAACACAGCTGCGGCCAATCATATTCATGATGGGTCTGTTTAATTTGGGTGTGGCAATGAGCAAGCAATGAGCAAGCAATGAGCAAGCATTGTAATGAGCGAGCATTGCTCATTGCCACACCCAAAATAAATACAACCGAAAAGCTAAAAATACAGGTCCACACACAAACGCGTCCAAGACGGACTGAGAATTCGATCACCGGAAACACATTCAGAAGGTGGTCAGAGACACGTGTGACCACGTGAGTATTGTACGCATCCCTACACACTTAGGTGATCTGATGGATGAATCATAGACCAATAAAGACAAAACAAATTGCATACCATTGCCAAAATGCACGTATGATAAAATAAAATGGACTCTCCAGAGGCGATAGTGGACCTCTTCTGTACTGTAAGCACAAAGGGTTGAAGAAAAGTGGGTTTAAGTCTACATAGAAATGCACAGGACTTTGGAACCACTTACCCACAGCAGCAGCTTTTCTCAGGCTTTTTGCCCCTTAGTGACTCTGTCTGGGGCCTTTAGCCTCTGGGGCCTTTAGCCTCGTCTCCTGCCACCACTGGACCCACTGCTCGTCTCCGAGCTGGGCTACTACTCACCATTTGAAGCACAGTGACAAAAGTCTATTGAAAAGTTTTAAAAAAAAGAAGAACAAAAACAGGAAACAGCAAAAGGGCAAGTGTGTCAGATCAAACTCAAAATTCTGCCCAGACCTGACTGACTTAATACAAGCCAGCGACGTGAAGGTTGAATATATGAAAGTAAATGCTGGCGGTACCGGCGACTTGAGAGAGCTAAGCAGAAAACAAGCACATTTAGCTCATTACAAGTTTAGCTTGCAAGTTTAGCTTGGGGCGGCGCGGTGGCGCAGTGGTTAGCGTGGTCGCCTCACAGCAAGAAGGTCCTGGGTTCATGCCCTGGGGTACTCCAACCTTGGGGGTCATCCCATGTCATCCTCTGTGTGGAGTTTGCATGTTCTCCCCGTGTCTGTGTGGGTTTCCCCCAGGTGCTCCGGTTTCCTCCCACAGTCCAAACACATGTAGGTCAGGTGAATGGGCCGTACTAAATTGTCCCTAGGTGTGAATGTGTGTGTGTGTGTTGGCCCTTGATCTCTGGCGGCCTGTCCAGGGTGTCTCCCCGCTTGCCGCCCAATGGCTGCTGGGATAGGCTCCAGTATCCCCGCGACCCTGAGAGCAGGCTAAGCGGTTTGGATAATGGACGGATGGAAGTTTAGCTTGCGAAAAGCAGCTAACCTCAACTGACAAGAACAACTAATAATGATAACACCTTTGAAAATTCACATTCTGATATGATTTTCTCTCCCTCTTCCTTCCTCCGGGAGGTGACAGAGCAGGTTCAAATACAGAAGAGGCTGTGGAAAATTCAATGCCTTGCTCAGCGGCCCTTCAGCAGAGCAAATTTCAGCATAATGGCCTGGATCTGGTCTCATCTGGTCGAAGGACCGTCTCCCTTACCCACCGCGCCGCTGCTGATGATACTACTGATGGAAAGTGAGTGACTATTAGCATTCAGCTCTCACCCGCGCCTTCCTACAGAGTTTACATATCATGTAAACGGGGTAAACAAAACAACAGTAGGCAGTGATGTTTGACCAACATGGCTAGCCGGTCCTGAAACACCATTAAAGCATAATGAGTTCCTGGTGGTTGCGTTTCTTCTCTCTGGGGGGGGACACACACACACACACCAGAAAACCCTTCGAAGCCTTCACGTTGATGCAAGTAAACAAGAAACCGGAGGGCTGCGGCGCCCATCGCTCAATCTCACACCTTCTCCAAATATGGTGTCGAAGTGCCCCGATAACCAAAGCTGCGATCGCGTGACTTCTTCTCGTTTTATGATTAAACAGGGAACGAGGACATGGGAAGGAAGGGAAGAAAAAAAAAAGTAGAACAACCACGGTCAGAGAGAACGATAAAGAACGGTGGATGAAACTGTAAAGAAACAGTATCTCGTGGCGCAAAGGCAAAGAGGAGGGAGCGATTCCCACGAGCTTTTCCATTCACCAGAGGCTGCGGAGGAATGTGGGAGAACCAGAATGCACCACTCCTCCTCCGTATGCCAACGACTGCAACAAAACTTGGCATCAGGGTACCACGGGGGGTGGTGGTGGTGGTGGTGGTGGGGGGGGGTTAGACCACAAAGCCCCACTATTTCAATTCCTGCAGTCACGCTGGTCTAAACGGTCTCAGACCAGTAGGGGTCCCCGCTTCCTTGGTACCTAATCGTCACCGAATCGTCAGCACCGCCACTGCGCTGGCGCAGCACTGCGTTTAAAGTCGGGCTTGGCCGGGACAAGCGACGGGCACAAAAGAGTGATGATACTGACAGAGTCTGGGTGGAGGCAGGGCCGTGCTGCTCGGCCATGAAGTGAGAAGACAACAACGCGCGAGCCAAGAAGAACGGAGGCTTCATTCAACGCCGTTACTTCTGAACAGCAGTAGTTTTGCATTACAGCTAACCCGTGTCATTCTTTGTCTGTAGGTGTGTGTGTTTGTTCTGCGTCAGCAAAAACTGGCAGCTGCCATATTTGAGGGCGATACCGTTATTTGTACACCTAGGGAGTCTTCGAGGCCCCTTTTCTCCCCAATTGTACCCGGCCGATTACCCCGCTCTCCCGAGCCGTCCCGGTCGCTGCTCCACCCCCCTCTGCCGATCCGGGGAGGGCTGCAGACTACCACACGCCTCCTCCCATACATATGGAGTCACCAGCCGCTTCTTTTCACCTGACAGTGAGGAGTTTCACCAGGGGGACGTAACGCGTGGGGCGCCCCAGCCGATCAGAGGAGGCGCTAGTGCCGCGACCAGGACACATACCCACATCCGGCTTCCCAGCCGCAGACACGGCTAGTTGGGTGAAGGGACGCCAGACCAAGCCGGAGGTGACACGGGGATTCGAACCGGCGATCCCCGTGTTGGTAGGCCGCTACGCCAGCCGGACCCTTTGAGGCCTTTATTGTGTGGAATGAAAGCACTAGCAGTAAACCACACATCCTTTGGGTCAGGGCTGCAAAGTGCTGCAGTCTGCACAGTAACCTACATCACTCTTCTGTGTCCCTGACTTTGTACTGTACATGCAGAAATTGTGTATGTATATATAAATACATAAACGTGTGTGTGTGTGTGTGATGTGAGGGACACGCATCTTTGATCAGCGGTGCCAGCTGTCACTGCTATGCAGGTTTTCATACAGACTGAATACTACAGCAGCTGATGTAACTAATTAGCTTCCCCCTCTCTCTCTCTCTCACACACAAATGCAGCCACTCTGAAAGTGTGCTAATTAGTGAAATCAATTGGTGTACTGTTTGGTTACAAAGAGCGCCAGCACACACACGGCTCTTAATGGCACACAATTGGGCACTACAGCGTTGGCATAGTCAATTGAATCCGCTTGTCCAATGAGCCAAATGTTGTGTGGAGAGAGAGAGAGAGAGAGAGAGAGAGAGAGACACAACACGCGCCTGAATGGAATGCAAGTTAACAAAAGCAGGCAAGTCTCGACACCCACACCTGTATGACTGTCGGCCCCTGAAACGGGACGGGGTTGCTACTGCAAACACATTTTACAGGAATGCTCCCGAATCTTTTTCAAGTCAGTTTCTGTTTTATACCCACGCCACTCGTGCAGCACACAGTCCTCCATCCTTCTCTGCACACCGGACCCACAGATCCAGCTGGTCATCTACGTACAGGTCAATGCAATTAATGGAGGACAAATCCACAATCCTCATTCGGTGTTGGGGGGGGGGATGCTCCACAGTTCAACCAAAGCCAACATGATGCCACAGCAGTCCATCATAGCCAATTCGAACGGTTGAGTCTTTTTCCCCCCCTCCCATCTGAAATGCTCAAGATTATAAGCGACTCAGATGTCGAAGTCGTTTCCTACCGCGTTACTTCTGACGTCACAGCCTCCCTGCGGCGGGAGTCTCTCCACCACGGCCCTAACAGGGAATTTACCAACCAACAAATGTGAAGCTTTAAAATCCACTTACGTTAGCTTCGGCCGAGCCGCCGAGCAATCTCATTCGCACTGAACGAGGATTCTGGATTGATCCTCCGTTAACGGCACCGAACTGTGGACGACAAGCCGGGGCTGCGTGTCCGGCACGAAGGGAAGGATGGACGGCTTGAACGTGAAACCTACCGAGGTGCTACTACACGAGCGCTGAATAGAGAATAGGGGCGGACTTCAAAAAATTCAGAAGCGTAGAAGGAAAGGCGCTCGTTTGTCATCTCACGGGCAGACGGCAGCTTTTCAACAGGCCCTCGGGTTTCCCACCGCCGCTGCCGATGTAGAGTTGTTGCACATAATCTGAACATACAGACTCTTATTTCTGCTACGCTACACGACCTTCTGATGCCAAGTCAGCCTAGCCTAAGCCCTGAAGATACTTCTCCTTATTCTACGTGTCAGTACTTGGCAGGCGGCGACGTCGGGGCTAGCTAGCCCAATTTGAAGCTGCAGGCAGTGCTGGAGGAAAAGAAAGGGAGCAAAATGACCCCCCCCCCATCACCAACTTTGAATCTGAAGAGGTGCCAAGAGGTAAACTGGCCTTCCTCCCCGTAACCCAGCCTGCTCATTTCTAACAGTCCCAACGCTGCTGCCGCTACCGGCTAGCGGAAACAGAAACCCCTGGGCAGTGTGCTCCCATACCCCATGCCATACCGTAGCACATTTGGCCATGACAAACACCACCGAGACAAAACCCAACGAGGCCACATTTATGCCAAGGCCCAGGCCAGGCAGGACACGCAAAAACTACACGGAGCTCTTGTTTCCTGCCCTTGGTGGGGAGGGGGGGGGCACACGCTGCATCTGAAGATGGAGGAATGATCATGGGTGGTGATCAGGCATGGGTAAGACCATATAGATCCATGTCGGGAGGGTCCAAGCACAAACGGGCTAAATATAGCCGGGACCACGACGTATAGGCCTGCTATACAGAACGGGCCGCTCTAAAGAAGGCCAAGAGGAGCGGCAGCCCTGCAGCCGCATGCGGCCGCCCTCCCTGCCTCCCTCCCTGCCTGCCTCCCTGCCCCAGTTTGCTGCTGTGAATCACCGGCACCACATCCTCCCCGGCTCTCGTCCCTCCCGGACTAATCTTCCTCCGTGACCCTTCACTACCCCAGAAAGTCACGGCTCGCGTCTGTCCGTCCCGTCTAATCTCCTCTCAAGACACGGCCAACACACTTGCGTGCGGAGGAGGGGATGCGAGGGAGGGAGAAGAAAGAGGAGAACCGATAAAACTCACTAACCCCCTTTCCGTCCGTCTGTGAATGCCGGCTCCCCCGTGCAACTGGCCCAGCAGCGACGGGGGTGGACTATGTGAGAGGCTCACCGTCCATGTGGACGGGGGTGGCGAGGGCAGAACCTTCATTAAAGGAGTTTCATTACCGGTCATAAAGAAGAAAAAAACCCCGCGATTCCTCATAAAATGATTATGAAACATAAGTTCGGCTTTAAAAGGGCAGCAAGTGAATGGAGTCACCGACTGGTGAACCGACGCCACCCTGCAGACTGCCTCCCCTGCCTCCCTTTGTTTTGGTGGCGTTGAATGAATGAATGAATGAATGAATGAATGAATGAATGAATGAATTCTGAAATGGGGTGACACGTCGGTGGTGGTGGTGGTGGTGGTGGTGGGGGGGGGGAGCGACCTCTCCGCAACAAGCTTGTGAGGGAAAATGGGCGAGAACCCGTCCGCCCTCCTCAAGAGAAGACGACACGATGGAGATATGGAGTTATCCGAGGGCAGGCCAGCCTCCCAAACCACCTTTCCCACGCGGGACACTGTCTTGGAAAAACGCGCGAGCGCGCACGCGCACGCACGTCAGAAACATACATTGTAGCGTCACGCTGAGGGGTTTTTACAGGGCGATGAAAACACGCGGGTTCGAATCCCTCAGATGACCATCCACCTTACACCTCCCTTCATTATTTATTTATTGTCTCCCCCCCCCCCAATTCCCCCTACGGAAATTCACTGGAACACATCCACACACACCAAAAAAAGAGCCCACGACCGAGTTTAAATGGGATTATCCACCAAAATTAAATTTCTATTTCCACGGGATTAACACGCGCAGTTGTTCCCGGGAAAAGCTGCCCGCGTTGAAAGAAAGAAAGAAGGAAGGAAGGAAGGAAAAAGAAAGAGGGGAGGGAGGGGAGGAAGGAAGGGAGGGGAGGGGAGGGGTGGGGCGGTATAGGCTACAGCCTATGTGGGCAGCAGCTGTCAGGATGATAACGTCTCCCCCCCCACCCCCCCTCACCGGAGCGAATTAACCATCAAATAAACACCGAACGGGGGGCCACGCCGGCCCATTTCGTCCGCGCCACGGATGTAAACAAGCGAGGATTTGTGAATGGGGGAGAGGAGGAGGAGGGGGGGGGGAGGTGAGTGGGGAGGGGGGTGGTGGTGAAGAGGACTAAAAGGAGACGGTGTTTTGCGGTATAGGCGACAGGCAGCCCACGTTAGGAGCGCCTGTGCGGCGCATAGGCGGCCTGACGGATCAAAACAGGTGCTGGAACAGCTCCATTTTGAATTTCGATGGATAATGGGATTTCCTTCATCGGCGGCCCGTTCGGCTCGTGTCTTCCTCCAAGCCTTTCTCCGGGTTAGTTAAACCCTTCAACCACCCCCCACCCCCATCAAAAAGGACAAGTCAGCACGTTATGTGTAAATCGACAACAGACGGGGACTCTGGGTTTGAGAGCCGGAGCGGCGCTAGCGCTGACTGGCCTGAGACAATGAAACACAAATCAGTGTAAACCAGACTCACGCAGACTCACGCAGACCGGCCAGCTACACGTCCCTTTATGAGACACACACACACACACACACTGCTCATACACAAAGGAGTACAGGTTTATTCTTCTTCACGGCTTTCTGGATGTGTGTGTGTGTGCGTGTGTGTGTCCTGATCCACTCACCGTTTTCCGCGTCTTGAGATGTGTCTCCAGAAGCGCAGGACGCGTCGAGAAGGATCCGAGTTAAATTCTCACCGCCGTCCTCATTAGACACGAGACAACACGAGCCAGATGAGCCAGCTGCCGCCGCCGCGCGCCGCACCTCGGGGCCAGCCGCGCAAATCCCATGTAGCGAATTTCAGGAGGCGCAGAGAGCGAGCGAGAGCGAGGGGGGGGGCGAGAGAGAGCGCGAGAGAGAGAGAGAGAGATAGAAAGAGAGCGAGAGAGAGAGAGAGAGAGGGGTCAGGACGGAGAACCAAAACCAGCCAACCAGTCAACCGCCACCTCCCTGGCCGCCCCCCCCACCACCTCACCCCCACCTCACCCCCCGGGTTGCGGCGGACCAGGTACTTGACGCCGACCACCGACCTGCTTCGCCGCGCGGCGTACTGGCTCCGAGACCGAGACACGAGACCGGCACGCCGCGACGCCCGAGGGTTCGCTGCGAAAATCAGCGGCGCGCGCGAGCGGCGGAGCTAAAGCGCGACGCCTCGCGGGGGGGGAAGACACGGGCATTATGCATCACTGACGACACGAGAAAGGCCCCGGCTGCGATAGGGAGGCTGCGCGCGCTATACGCTCTTTACGCAGCGTCGAGAATCACGTCGCGCCGTCAAAGAGTCGAGCTTACGTACGCTGTAGGAGGCCCCCCCCCTCTCCCCCTCCCCCGCCCCGTATAAAACTAACGTGTACCACGGTAACCCTTCATATCGTGTCAGGCAAATGTCATATCCACAAAGCCAGAATACGTCAATCAAGACCTTTATTCAAACTGCTTTGATAGATCCTGAATTTTACTCTTGAGTCTCTCAGTTTCCTGAAATGCCCATTTTGGTGCAAAATGGAAAACTCACAAACAAGAAAGGTGTCAGTGAACAAAATGCATTTAGAAATGTTTAATTGTAGAAGTCTGTCACTAACTTACTTTATTTCTTCCTTATTTATGTTATTTAGTTATATACTTTTTATGGCCGTCCTCTTTCTGGGAATTGTTATGTTTGCTTTATGTATATGCAGTGCATCCGGAAAGTATTCACACCCCTTCACTTTCCCCACATTTTGTTATGTTACAGCCTTATTCCAAAATGGATTAAATCCCCTTTTTGTTCTCATCAATCTACACACGATACCCCATAATGACAAAGTGAAAGGGGTTTTGTAGAAATGTTTGCAAATTTATTAAAAATAAAAAACTGAAATATTGCATGTACATAAGTATTCACACCCTTTGCTATGACGCTCAAAATTGACCTCTCGCAAAGTACCGCCCCGGAACGGTGCTTGTCCAATCCTACCTCAGCAACGGTCCGTCAAGCTTTCAAACACACGGCAAAACGCTGACACGGTGTGCCTATGGGGTCTGCAGATCGGATACCAGATATCTGAAAAGTTTGGAGGGGGAGTAATTTTCTTTCCCTTCCCGAAACCCAGAACGCAAGAAGCGCAATGTGGGCAATAGATTTGGCAGTATAGCAGACCCCATGGCCAGCTTAATCCATTCAAAATCAACAAAAATACCTGTCTGCTCCAAGCTAAGCTAGCTACTAGCTATTATTGATAGCTAATACAGCTAACGTATTATTACTGTTACTTTTACCCACACAATGCGCTGATTTCTTCCTTCATGTTTTGGTGTTTTCCGGCTACTTCCTGGCTAGTTCTGAAATGCTTGACGGGCATAGCAACAGTAACTAAGGGGGGCGGGACTTTGCGAAAGGTGCTCAGGTTCATCCTGTTTCCACTGATCATCCTTGAGATGTTTCTACATCTTGATTGGAGTCCACCTGTAGTAAATTCAATTGATCGGACATGATTTGGAAAGGCACACACCTGTCTATATAAGGTCCCACTGTTGACAGTGCATGTCAGAGCAGAAACCAAGCCATGAAGTCAAAGGAATTGTCTGTGGACCTCTGAGACAGGATTGTATTGAGGCACAGATCTGGGGAAGGGCACAAAAAAAATGTCTACAGCTTTGAAGGTCCTGAAGAGCAGAGTGGTCTCCATCATTCATAAATGGAAGAAGTTTGGATCCACCAGGACTCTTCCTAGAGCTGGCCGCCCAGCCAAACTGAGCAATCAGGGGAGAAGGGCCTTGGTCAGGGAGGTGACCAAGAACCCGATGGTCACTCTGACAGAGCTCCAGCGTTCCTCTGTGGAGATGGGAGAACCTTCCAGAAGGACAACCATCTCTGCAGCACTCCACCAATCAGGCCTTTATGGTAGAGTGGCCAGACGGAAGCCTCTGCTCAGTAAAAGGCACATGACAGCCCACTTGGATTTTGCCAGAAAGCACCTAAAGGACTCTCAGACCATGAGAAACAAGATTCTCTGGTCTGATGAAACCAAGATTGAACTCTTTGGCCTGAATGCCAAACGTCACGTCTGGAGGAAACCAGGCACCTCTCATCACCTTGCTAATACCATCCTTACAGTGAAGCATGGTGGTGGCAGCTTCATGCCGTGGGGATGTTTTTCAGTGGCAGGAACTGGGAGACTAGTCAGGATCGAGGGAACGATGAATGGAGCAAAGTACAGAGAGATCCTTGATGTAAACCTGCCCCAGAGCGCTCAGGACCTCAGACTGGGGCGAAGATTTACCTTTCAACACGACAACGACCCTAAGCACACAGCCAAGACAACGAAGGAGTGGCTTCGGGACAAGTCTGTGAATGTCCTTGAGTGGCCCAGCCAGAGCCCAGACTTGAACCCCATTGAACATCTCTGGAAAGACCTGAAAATAGCTGTGCAGTGACGCTCCCCATCTAACCTTACAGAGCTCAAGAGGATCTGCAGAGGAGAATGGGAGAAATACCCCAAATATAGGTGTGCCAAGCTTGTAGCTTCATACCCAAGAAGACTTGAGGCTGTAATCGCTGCCAAGGGTGCGTCAACCAAGTACTGAGTAAAGGGTGTGAATACTTACGTACATGCAATATTTCAGTTTTTTATTTTTAATAAATTTGCAAAAATGTCTACAAAACCTTTTTAGCTTTGTCATTATGGGGTATTGTGTGTAGATTGATGAGGAAAAAAAAGGAATTTAATCCATTTTGGAATAAGGCTGTAACATAACAAAATGTGGGGCAAGCGAAGGGGTGTGAATACTTTCCGGGTGCACTGTACTTTCATTTACTGGACTGGAATGACTGTTTTGTTTATATTTTCAATAACCCCCCCCCCCCAGTTCATTGATATATATGGGGGCGCAGATGTTCGACAACCCATAAAAGCCCAAAAGACATGTGCACTTGACATGCACATGCGCACAGACTTGGAGTTCGCCGTTTTACATTTGCCTTCATTAGAGAGCGGCCACGGAGCATTTGGCTGTCGGCGCTGGATAAAGGTTAATCTTTAACTTACGTTTACCTCACAATTGAATTACAAGTAAAGTCGACACATGGAGACGCCCACATATTTATTTTGCAGTTTCATACTGAGGAAACAGTGAATACTGACACACCCACCCGCAGGAGTAAACTGGTCCGGGGAAACTGTACATGCACAAAAGCGGCCAAGACTGGTGACAGGGAGTTCGTACTTGTGTCTCCTTGAGTGTGAGAGGGACTGCAACCCTCAGGGTCCTTCTGGTGCATCTTGAAATGATCTACATCATCTTCAGTCGATATCAGGACTGCAGCGTTACCGCTTTCCATAACCGCAGCGATGGCAACGGAATGACAACAGCGGACACGTGTGATGAGCATGAACTCCGTGCAGGCCTATCGCTTCTTCTTGCTCTCTTTCTTCAGTTTCTGGCGAATCTGAGGGGTGGCTCCTTTAGCTTTCTTCATCTGCTCGGCGGCCTTCACGTCGGTGGACTCCGTCTCCTCCTGTACAGCGAAAACAAAACGCACTGAATTCCTTGTACAAACACAAACGGATTATGCGAGCTCTTAATACAGTCGTTTGACAACTACCTCTACACCCTGCTTTGTGTTCATGTTGTCAGCAGACTCGGGACCAAAGCCTGGCCCGGATTCGACTTAGTCAAAGTTTATTTATTTTCTTAAAGTAAGGCCCCACCTAAAGAAAAATCTCCCTTAATATCCCTGCCAAAGCTCTGGATTAGGGCTTTAAACCTTGCCATAGTAACTCACAAATAAATAAGTTATCTATATTTCAATGTTGCCCACTCACCCACCCAAATATCACTATCATGTAAGCACTTTCTCTTTATTCATAACCTTTTTAAAAAGGGGTCCATTTACAGACTTCTAGACACACTTATGGAAGAAAAAATGATTTTCTTTTTTTTAAAAAAAAATGAAAACCAACCATTCAGAGAGAGGCATACGCAATCTCGGAGCTACACCCGGCGTCGGCTTTATTTGTGGTGGTACATGTGTTCCTAAACTTCCTACCTGAGGAGGAGCTCTACGGTGAAACATGCGAAGGGATGCAAGGAGGACACGTGGAGGGAGAGCTGTCAGCTAAATCTGAGTACTACACTTGAAAATACGGGACCCGGGCACAAGACTCAGCTGTTGTTGTCTGTGAATGATCTTTCCTAGTTAAAGTGGGTGTTGTCAGATTGTGTGAGTTTTTCATTTTGCACCAAAATGGGCATTTCAGGAGTTTGTATTTGCAACAGATACACGAGATAATTATCAGCATTTATGCGTTAGTAGTCAACCTGCAGAGGATGAAGTACTCTTATTTTAGACTGGATTCTCTTTATTTTAGCAAAACTGAACGATGTACTGGAGATGAAGTTATATTTTTCTGACAAGGACATGCTTTATAGTAGAATACCTTGTCTTTACCCACAGACCTGACACGATGACGTGGGATATAGAAATCCACCCATTCGTCCCGCTGTGTCAGTATGATACAGATCCGTCTGAGACGGTTTAAATCTAGTGGCCACTTATTAACATCAGTTTGTGTTTATGACAAACAGGGGAAACTTCTGACTGGTCAACTGATGGTTTATAACCCGCTTGGATTTCGGAAAACATCTGCTGCAGGTCCTTGCCAGAATGCAGCATGTTGCACTGCATCCCAATGTGGAAAAATAAGCACAAGTCACAACACAAACATCCACAGTGTTGAACTTACCACATAACCACACTAGTTACAGTAATATTTCCCCCCCCATTTTTCTCCCTAGTTGTACTTGGCCAGTTACCCCACTCTTCCGAGCCGTCCCAGTCGCTGCCCCACCCCCTCTGATGATCCAGGGAGGGCTGCAGACTACCACATGCCTCCTCCCATCCAAATGGAGTCGCTAGCTGCTTCTTTTCACCTGACAGTGAGGAGTTTCGCCAGGGGGACGTAGCACGTGGGAGGATCACGCTATTCCCCCCAGTTCACCCTCTCCTCCCTGAACAGGCGCCCCGACTGACCAGAGGAGGCGCTAGTGCAGTGAACAGGACACATACCCACATCTGGCTTCCTACCCGCAGACATGGCCAATTGTGTCTGTAGGGACGCCCGACCAAGCTGGAGGCAACAAGGTGATTCGAACCAGTGATCCCCGTGTTGGTAGGCAACGTAATAGACCGCCACGCCACCCGGACGCCCGTTACAGTAATATTTTGATGAATTGTACTGAGGGAAGTATACTTGTGAAATAAAAACATATGAAGAGCAGTAGTCAAGCAGACAAATCCTCTCTTAGGCCCACCTGAAGTGTGCTAACTAAGTTGAGAGGATTAGCCAAGACTACTTTTACAAATACTACAACTGGCATTGGCTGTCGCTATTGTACCTTTATTTTCGTCAACATCATGTCGATGTGCCCACTTAACATGGCCTCCTCTGACCTGCACCTCATATCCAATGTTCTTATGATGATGCCTGTTATAATGACATGTCCATCCATCCATTATCCAAATCGCTTATCAGAGTTGCGGGGATGCCGGAGCCTATCCCAGCAGTCATTGGGCAGCCGCCCAATGGGGAGGGTGGGGAGACACCCTGGACAGGCCGCCAGGCCATCACAGGGCCGACATACACACACACACTCACACACACACATTCACACCTAGGGACAATTTAGTACAGCTGATTCACCTGACCTACATGTCTTTGGACTGTGGGAGGAAACCGGAGCACCCGGAGGAAACCCACGCAGACATGGGGAGAACATGCAAACTCCACACAGAGGACGACCTGGGATAACGACTACCCCAGGCTCGAACCCAGAACCTTCTTGCTGTGAGGCAACCGTGCTAACCACTGCACCACCGTGCTGCCCCTATACTGATATGTGGCAAAGTAAATCTAATTTCTATTCTGATTCGCCTGTTGACAGTCTCTCGACGATCTAAAGCTCGCCTACACTAAATGCACTCGAAATGACGTGCAGTTTTGGCTATGATATGACCACTATGTAGCAAATGTACTACTAGTACAACTTCGCATAGTGCTACTATGATATGACTACTATGTAACAAATTTACTGGTACTACTGTTTCTTACAGTACTACTATAATTGTAATGTGATTACTACATACCCCTCTATGATGCCAGTTGGTGGCCCCCGGACGTATCTAGCTGCTGACCCTCTTGTAAGTCGCTACAGATGAAAACATCTGCCGAATGAGCAAATGTAGATGAAAACCCAGCTCTTGAGTGGACTGTGTTGCTGTTTTACTGGGAGGACTGTGTTGCTGTTTTACTGGGAGGACTGTGTTGCTGTTTTACTGGGCGGACTGTGTTGCTGTTTTACTGGGCGGACTGTGTTGATGACTTATTTTATTTTTTTTGCTATTCTCTCCGCTTTTGTATGTTTTTGGTGGTGTCGTTTGCCTTTGGATATGTGTTTTCTCTCTGTTGTGTTGCACTGCCGTGGGCTGGGAGAAACGACATTCCGTCTCTTCTGTGTATGGAAGTACACGAACGAGATGACAAGAAACCGATTATATGATTGTGATTATGATGATGCACCTGTTCGTGTCCCTTGGAGGAGGGTATGATGACAGCCAGGATGCAGACGAGCTGGAAGATGGCCCCCAGGAAGAGGCCGTAGCGCAGCAGGCTCTCCAGGAAGGTCGGCTCGGGGACCTCCGGAGGAGACAGGTCCAGTTCTGCAGACATGGCGACGGGGTGTGGAGTCCGGCTCTGGAACACAATAAACCACGGTAACGTGGGTCTGCACACACGTTTCAGCGATGTTAGACATGCGCTTATCTCGCCGGGGTTTTGGAGAGAGAGGGGGGGGGAGGAATGCCTCCAGCGACACATTCCTCCTCCTCCTCTTCTTCTTCTCCTCCTCCTCCTCCTTCAGGAGTACATTCGCTACCACGCATTTGCTCCAGAGTTGGAACAGCGAAACGTTCAATTTCCTACGTGATAATGACCCCACATCGCCGCCACTTCCCTTTACTTCCAGCCCCTGCAAGTACGTAGAGAAAACAAAGCTTACCGCCGCCGGGACGACGTCACCTTCGTCCTGGTTACGCGAATTCAAAATTTCAGTTCAAACGTCGCACATCCGAAAACAACGCCCGGCCCGGAGTCTTCCTCGGAACGAAACGATCTAGCGGAAATGACGTTATCGCTTTGTCGCTTCCGGGGCCCGCGCGGTTGCATTGGAACACGTCGCCCCCTATTGGCGCGTGAAATAGAACGGAATAAAAACAGAAAGAAAGAAGAAGAAAAAAAAAAGATTGGGCGGTGCCATGGGGGGGAGGGGGGTGGGGATGCGTTCCCCTAATGCAGGGGTCCCCAATAGGCGGCCCGCGGGCCACGTCCGGCCCGTGACGGGTTGATTTATGGGTCCGCGAGAATTTTTGGAGAAATGCCAGAAGGAAGAATTTTTTTTATTTCCCTACCATAAATAAATAAATAAATAAATAATTTCTTAGTAAAAGTAAGACTAGTAATATATCGAAAAATAAACGAAAAACCTGTGTTTCAATTATAATACCTGCAACGTATCGACACCCAAAACAAACTATCTAACAACCTGCTGCTGGAGGTTGAGTGGGGTAATTGGGGACCCCTGCCCTAATGTGATGAGTAATGTAATATAGTGCTACTTTATTTTGACATTACTGCTAACACTGATACTTTAACCAGAATATCTTTTTACCGCCGTTTGCCTCTTTTATACTTTCAATGACAATGCTTTGGCACTACAAATGTATTGTTTTTGTCACGCCAGTAAAATGAATCAAATAGAACAGAACAGAATAGAAAAATAGAATCACCTCTCTTTCTAAAAGGAATTTCATATGTGGTAGCCAGTTTGAATCAGATAGACATGTGCAAAAAAGTTATTAATTCACAAACATATATCTTATATGCTGTTCAAATACTAATTGCTATACCACCAATCTACTAACATTAATATCAAGTCACAATGCTAGTATATTTTACTTATACTATGTATACTATACTATTGTGCTATTAAATCACACTAACCTGCTAAAACTATATAAAGTAAAAAAGTGATCAGTGTGTCCAAGCGTGTGCTGTGGAAACATGTCTGTGAATGTTCTCATTCATCCAGGTCGTCGTGGTTCTCCAAAGGAGCTGAATCGAGTGCAACTGGACTTGGTATATATCCGTGAAGACGTCTCGCCCCTCATCCAAGAGGCTTCCTCGGTTCGTGCCTTTCCGACTGGACCATCCAGTAAACTTTCCACCCTCATTTTAACACTCATCGCAAAATGTGGAAACATATGAAGAAAATATTTATTGACATAAAATACTTTTCTCACATGGTTTTTTAACAGTCACACTAAGCCTATGTACAGATAAAACAAACACAAGCTTGGCTGTAGAGTAGAAAAAAGCACTACACCTGCTGCATTGTCTTCATTGTGATAGGCAGTGATATAATTTATCGCTCATATGTAATTATATATGTAATTAAAGTATATTTATCTCTTTTAAGTATTTAAAATAATGTATCTCTGATATGTGGGACCATCTAAAATAAACAGAAATCTACTGTTTTGCTGTTGCTGATGATTTTCTTCTCTTCTTCGAATGTCTGCCACTATTTTAACTTATGGCCCTCGGATAAATCCTTCCGGGGCGAGTTTGAAGTCCACCTCGAGCAAGAGGATCTGTATTCACGAGTTATAACCCTTCAGATTCAGAGATCCCCCTCAGTGGACAGGTTTCCAGTCAAACCTCCCAGTCCTACTAAACCACGGGGACCCTCCAGGTCTTCAAGATCGCTCTCCGCCGTGGGCTTTCATATCTCTTCTTATGATGTCATTCACTGGAAAACATCAATGAGACGGGTGAGAAATGTGCTGGTTCATTTGACTCCCTACACACCCACGACATGCAACGCAGACATTGCTGGAAAGCAGTTTATAATTCGAGCTTTATAACGCATGGTGGATTTTAGTGCTGCAGTACCACCAACTCCCCACAAGGTGTCACTCTTCTCTTTGGAAAATACCTGATTACCATGGGGTTGAGTCATGTTTATGCACCCCCCCTCCCCTAATTTTTTCCTCTTTGTTTCTAAAGATAAATTCTATCCAGATCAATGATCAATTTTGTAGGGGGAGATTTGATCTGAGAGAAATACAGACCAAATCAAATAATAACAAACCAATTCTAAAAAAAAAAAAGAAGAAGTCAATAACACTATAATGTATTTATATACATAACACAATATTGTATTTACTGCTGATGCTGAACAAGCTAATTGCATAAACTTACTAAAACCATTCAGAGATACACAATCATCTAGCAGGGACCTCAGCGCAGACCTTTCCACAGGCAACTCTTTGCATGTATTTGGTTATATACTTCCTGTTTCTGCCCCACATCTGCAATGAACTACCAACTTCTACTTTCTACAACAGCAAGCTGGGCCGGAGTGCAGCGCTCTTCATCTCAGTCTATGTACGGTCTTGCTCGTCGCTTCTCAATATCCTATACAAAGCTACGACCTGTGAGAACTCTCAAGGTGACAGTGGGCTTTCTCGTCCGATGTGTCGCACATTCTTTCCCTTTTTATATGGCAGACAGCTGGTAGGACGACGTTTCGAGGGGTCTGGCCTGATCAACAAGACTGCCCTGGGTTTGCAGACGTGCTCTCGTAGTATGGTTTGCATATTTACAGGATGGGGTGTGAGGACCCACATTAGCCACACACTCCTACAGCCCTCCGCAGTCGATCATATGCCAATTTTAGAGTTACATTTATAGGAGTTGCTAAGTAAGAGCACACCAGTCTTTTTTTTTTTTCCCCCCATTTGAATCAACAATCAATAGTGTGTTCTCTGTGACCTCACTAAGTTTAGCGCCGGGTCACGGCTCGGCCGTTCAATATTCTGTTAGCTTTGTCAGAGACGGTTTAAACTACTGACCTACATAAGAAAAGCAGGGTAAACTCATGGGACCAGTAGCCAAAGGAGGAAGTGACACAGACCGAGGACTGGCAGAGTGATTGAAAGGTACGTTTACAGAACACAAATAAGCAGATGCCACAAACGTGTTGCCAACGTGGTACTAAAAATGTCAAAATGTCCCATTAAAGGCAACAGGAATGTCCTAGCTATAAATTGTAAACAAAACACTTGTTACTTATTGACTTAAAACGGCAACTAAATAAATCTAGAGCAGCTATATGAGCCAAATTATATATATATATATATATATATATATATATATATATATCTCCATTATCCAAACCACTTATCCTGCTCTCAGGGTCGTGGGGATGCTGGAGCCTATCCCAGCAGCCACTGGGCAGCAGGCGGGGAGACACCCTGGAAAGGCCGCCAGGCCATCACAGGGCTGACACAAACACACTGACGCAAACACACAAACACACACATTTAGGGACAATTTAGTACGGCCGATTCACCTGACCTACATGTCTTTGGACTGTGGGAGGAAACCGGAGCCCCCGGAGAAAACCCACGCAGACACGGGGAGAACGTGCAAACTCCACACAGAGGACGACCTGGGACGACCCCCAAGGGGGGACTACCCCGGGGCTCGAACCCAGGACCCTCTTGCTGTGAGGCGACCATGCCAACCACTGCGCCACCGTGCCGCCAATATATATATATATATATATATATATATATATATATACACACACACACACACACACACACACACACACACACGAGCTGAAGGATATATATATCATTTCAGAGCTGGCTGCATTATGCATGTGTAGTCCCATTACAAAGGATGCAATGTAAACGAAATTAGGCCCATCATTCATTTTAGCATAAAACTCTTCTTGCTTTATAGTAAATAAAATCTAGTAAGGTCGCCGTTTTGATGACTAGTCTTGCAAGAAGAATATTCTAGCGCATCCAACAAATAATTTAGCTTGTTTTCGTGACTTCTTGGACAACTGCCTTATTTCCCCTCTAAAATGATCCTATTCATGTCTAGAATGATCAAATCTTTGCAAATGGGGCTTTGAAAGGTAACTGCTGCATATATCTGGTGAAATGGGGGTCACTCTTCATTCTTTCATATTGTGGTGCATATCGAAACAAAAACAACAAAAATATCAGAATATTGATTTTTTTTCTTCAATACTGTTCAGCCCTGGTGTGTATTGTATACACCTACCATCTTCCAGATAGGCGTGGTTGAGGTTCTCTTGTTTGATAGTGACCTTTTCAGGGAGCAGATCTCCTAGATGACCTGCAACTTGGCCCTTCTGGGATGCAGGCTGACCATCCGGGTCTGCCCTCGTTCCTGGATTTTCCATGGCTTGACCTTGGATGTATCTCAAAGGCGCCGTCTTTCCCAGGGGCACTGCTGTCTGCACGTAAACCCCGTGTCGCGGTGCCAAACAGGCCTCGAACAAATCATCGCCCTGGACAAAGGTGGCCATCGCCTGGTAGCCGTCGCTCGCTCGTTGGAGTTCAGCCGGCGGGACTGAGGCGCCCTCGCAGCGGCTGGAGGTGGAGGTGGAGGTGGGGGTGAAGGGGACGTGGGCGAGCAGGGACGGGGGGTAGTGGCAGTGCTGTGGCCCGGCGTTGTGCCTCTGAGTTGGGGAGCTGCTGAGATGGGTCATCCCCGACCCGCCATAAAGCTGGTTCACATCGTGGTAAAACACCGGGCTGCTCTGCAGAGCGATGGCTCTGGAGGGGTAGTAGGCCATGTGGTCCTCCAGGGAGTGGGGGGACGACCCGTAGGCTCCAGCCTCGGCAGCGGTCAGATGGTGGGGATGTTGAGAAACAGTCAGGTCTCTTGGGTTGCTGCGCCGGTCCGGTTGGTGGTAGAATGACTTGGGTGACGGGCCATGAGGCTGAGACTCCAGGCCTTCATACAGGTTGAAATGGTCATCGAGTGGCTCTGCTTTAACGGCTGCAGTTGGAAAGCGGAGATAATCCACAACAGGTGGGTCATTACCAAACTGAACAGTGTGGAAGTGTGCACAAAGAAAAACAGAGCGAAAATGCCTAACACGCCGCAGATGTTGGGATAGTAAATATCAAATTTGTACTTTCTTAGATAATTATTGATAATAATAATAATCATTACATTTATATAGCACTTTTCTAGACACCCAAAGTGCTTCACATTGAAGGGGGAAACTCACTTCAACCACCACCGATGTGCACGGCAGCCATTTCGCACCAGAACGCTTGCCACACATCAGCTTGAGGTGGCGAGGGAGAAACTGTCGAGCCAATTACATGGGGCGTGATGAGGTGGCCGGATGGAGAGAGCCAGGTTGGGAATTTTGCAGCGATACCAGGGAACCCCCCTACTCTTTGTGATAAGTGCCATGGGACCACAGTAACCACAATGATCACAATGAGTCAGGACCTTGGTTTAACGTCTCATCCGAAGGACGGCATCTCCTACAGCACACTGCGCTGGGGCGTTGGGATTTAACGCGTTTAATTAATGTAATAGGATGCATTTAAGACCCAGAGCTGCCTGTTATAACGACTCCTTTGCCCTCTCTCATCACCGCTGTAAGCTAAGTGGAAGTTCCATAGAATAGATTTTAACATCAAATTTCATTTCAGAACGTTATAAATGCTTTTATATCCGTTAGTATATCTTGTATGTATTTGCACGAGTTAAAAATGAGCAAAATAATGAGTTCGTTCATGCTATTATTGCCTACAGTATGTCGGCATTTAAAAATAAAAAATCACTGCATTATGCATCCTGTCATTGAATTACACAAACATAGTGCTGCATAGGGCAGAATGACTGTTTACAAGGACGCATATGATTTTAATTTTCTGAATTGATTATGTAAATTCAACAAACCGTCAGTCCATTTTTAAGATTGTTCTGACACCGGATACCGCGCAAGACACCAAATTTGCACCCAAATCGCTTTGATAGATCGAAAAACAACCACTTCTCATTTTAAGACATATGTGTGTGTGAATGAGAGAGAGCGAGAGAGCTACAGAGGGACTATAGATGGGAGGGGTGGGGGGAGAGAGAGGGAGAGAGAGAGAGAGAGAAACAGAGAGAGAGCGAGAGAGAACTAGAGAAGGAATATAGATGGGGGGTGGGGGGAGAGAGAGAGAAGGAAAAAGATGGGAGCGGTGAAGGGAGAGCGAGAGAGACAGAGAGAGAGCGAGAGAGACCTAGAGAAGGAATATAGATGGGAGGGGTGGGTGGGGAGACAGAGAAGAAAGAGAGAGAGACCTAGAGAAGGAATATAGATGGGAGGGGTAGGGGGAAAGACGGAGAGAGAGAGCGAGCGAGACCTAGAGAAGGAATATAGATGGGAGGGGTGGGTGGGGAGAGAGGGAGAGTGAGAGTGAGAGTGAGAGAGAGAGAGAGAGAGAGAGAGAGAGAGAGAGAGAGTGAGAGAGAGAGAGAGAGAGAGCGTGATAGAGCGTGAATGTATACCTATAAGGGGGGTGTAGGTGAAGTGTTGAGGCTGACTGCGTTTCTTCTTGCCGTTGATCACATAGAAGTTGACTTTGGCGGGGTGGTAGATGGTCGGGTCTCGATAGGGCGGGACCTCAACAAACAGCATGCTCTGCACACAAGGGATCACACGGTGAGACAGCCGTACACAGCAGGACAATGGGGACGTTTCAAACAACATCGTTTAATAATAATGATAATACATTTTATTTGTGGGCGTCTTTCAGAGCACTCAAGGACACCTTACAGAACACAGTAAAAAAAAGAAAACAAGCAGCACTGTATCGGACAGCATAAAATCAAACAAAGCAGGGAAGACAATAAAAAGTTAACACAACAGATAAGTATAAAATCATCATCTGCACAAAACTCAACCAGGCGTGGATCATACTGAGTATGCCAGTTTGAAAAGATGCATTTTGAGACGGGATGTGAAGGTTGAAAGTGTCAATATTGCAAATGTCTCATGGGAGAGAGTTTCATAGGCGGGGGGGGGGGGCAGAATGACTGAAGGCTCTAGACCCCATGGTAGTCAAGCGGGCCGATGGTGTAGTGAGTTGGAGAGCAAAAGAGGATCTGAGAGTGCGGGAGGGCGTGTGGACGTGAAGGAGTTCAGAAAGATATGAAGGAGCTAGGTTATTAAGGGCCTTAAAGGTGAGAAGCAGGATCTTGAAGTCAATACGGTATTTAACAGGGAGCCAATGGAGCTGCTAAAGAACAGGAGTGATGTGATCTATGGAAGGGGTTCTGGTAATGATACGGGCAGCTGGATTCTGGACCAACTGAAGTTTATGAAGATACTTGAGGGGAAGACCAAAGAGGACAGAATTACAGTAGTCAATACGGGATGTAACCAGGATGTGAGTGAGTATGGCGGTGTTGTTAGGTCTAAGTGACGGGTGAAGATGATTAATACTGTGTAGGTGGAAGTATGCAGACTGAGTAACATTGTTGATGTGAGCTTCAAAAGATAATGTGCTGTCCAGGATGACACCCAGACTCTTAACCTGAGGCGATGGAGGAACAATAGAATTGTCAATAGTCAGAGAAAAGCTATCAAGTTTGGCCAAAGTAGATTTAGTGCCTACTAGGAGGACCTCAGTTTTATCACTATTAAGTCTGAGGAAGTGGTATGAAAACCAGTATTTAATTTCTAGTAAGCGGTCAGAAAGGGAAGTGGGCGGGAAGAGTGGAGGTACACTTGGTGGACAGATAGAGCTGGGTGTCATCTGCATAGCAGTGAATTGAATGCCGAATTTCCTGAAAATGTGGCCAAGAGGTAATAGGTAAATAATACATAATAAATAGGAGGGGTCTTATTGTCTTGATGCATGCACAATAATCCAGGTAAGAAAATCATGGAAAGTTGAATCAGTTCATCTGAACACAACGTTTATTGAGAGAAACGTTCATCACTCAACCAAGTGACCTCTTCAGTCTAAACTGACTGCAGGTATCCCCACCATTATAAACAATACAGTTGCATAACGACCCAAACCAACGACCAGTTTCATATGCAAATTACCATGACCATTAACTAGAGTTACAATGGTCATGTGTACTAATCACAGAGGATTTGGGAATGCTTGCAATTACAGCATAGTAAAATGGCAACAGGTGTACTCAACAATTGCCTCAGCAACACAAAGGCACCACCATCTAACATCAGCAGAGACAAGAGGAGAACTCTCACGACTCTCAGTAAGGACAATAACGTCATCATCCTTCCAGCGGACAAAGGCGATGCACTTTTGTATCAAACCAGACAGACTATCATGAGAAAGTTATGACGTTAATTAGCAACACAAATACTTATGAGCCCCTGAAATGAGATCCTGGCAGTGGTTACAAGAAAAAGGTGATAAGATTGTCTGAAGCCGTTAGAAAAAGACAATGCTATTGACAGAATTTTATACCACAGGGGACGCTACACCTAGTCTGTATGGGTTACCTAAGATACATAAACAGGACGTGCCATTACGGCCTATTGTTAGCATGATTAACTCAGTGACCTATAGCGTCTCTAAATTTCTTGCATCTATTCTTAACCCGTTGGTGGGCAGTAATGAGCATCACATTCAGAACACTATGGATTTTGTGGATAAGGTGAGGGACATCATTATGGAGGGGGATGAAACAATGGTCTCTTATGATGTCACGTCTCCCTTCAATTGCGTTCCTGTTGTTGAAGCAGTGGAGGTAGTCCGTATGAAATTACAAAACGACCCCATCCATACAATAGGACCACCCTTAACACTGACGAAGCGTGTCTTTTTTTTTCTTTTTTACTACTTTATTAAGCCCCTTGGAGAAATTCTTTCGCCGCATTTAACCCATCTTAGCTGTGTAGCTAGGAGCAGTGGGCAGCCGCCATGCAGCACCCGCGGACCAACTCCAGTTAGTCTTGCCATGCCTCGGTCAGGGGCACAGACGGGAGTATTAACCCTAACATGCATGTCTTTTTGATGGTGGGGGAAACCAGAACACCCGGAGAAAACCCACCGCAGACACAGGGAGAACATGCAAACTCCACACAGAGGATGACCCCCAAGGTTGGACAACCCCGGGGTTTGAACCCAGGACCTGCTTGCTGTGAGGTAACAGTGCTAACCACTGGGCCACTGTGCTGCCGGTCTGTTCCTGAAACTGTGTCTTCAGTCCATGTACTTCACATACAGAGGGCAGTACTATAGGCAGAAACATGGGTGTGCTATGGGTTCCTCAGTCTTGCCTATAGGGGCCAACTTGTATAGGGAGGAAGTGTAAAAGAGGGCTCTGATGTCCTATCCAGGGACACCCCCTAGCCATTGGTTCAGATTTGTGGACGACACCTGGGTTACCATTAAATCTCAGGATGTAGCACATTTCACCGACCACATTAACTCTGTGGACAACCACATCAAGTTCACCAGGGAGGATGTGAAAAATGACAGGTTAGCCTTCTTAGACTGTGAAATTGCAATTGGTGATGCGGGGCATTTGATTGTTGACATTTACTGCAAACCAACCCATACTGATCAGTACTTAAGGTCTGACTCTCACCATCCACTGGAGCACAAACTAGCAGTCTGTACCACCAAGTTGACAACGTCCCCACCGACACAGTGGCCAAGGAAGGGGAGAAATCCCACATTAAATAGGCCCTGGTTAAATGTGGTTATCCTAACTGGGCGTTTGTCAAAGCCAGGAGGATGCCCAAACAGTGCACCAGCCGATCAAAGAGAAGAGAAGGACAACAGCTGTCTAAGCGTAAACCAGTGGTGATTCCGCATGTGGCGGGAGTGTCGGAACAGTTCAGATGGGTATTTCCCAAACACCGCATCTCAATTGCTTTCAAACCCCAAAACACGCTGTGCCAGAAGTTGGTCCACTCTAAGGATCGGGTCCCCCGGCACAAACAGAGCAATATAGTGCATGCTATTAAGCGCCAGGAGGATTGCTGTGACTTGTACATCGGGGAAACTAAACAGACGCTGGCCAAGAGGATGCCACAACACAGGAGAGCTAACGCGTCAGGCCAGGACTCCGCAGTCTACACCATCTACAGGCCAGTGGCCACTATTTCAAGAATGAGGATGTGCACATCCTTGATAGGGAGGAACGCTGGTTGGAACGGGGAGTCAAAGAGGCCATCTATGTGAAGAGGGAACGACCATCCCTGAACTGAGGCCGAGGGCCTTGGAGTACATCTGATACCATCTTATAATGCTGTGATTGCAACGATTCCCAAATCCTCTGTGGCCATTGTAACTCTAGTTAGTGGTCACACCCATATTTGCATATGAAACTGATCGTTGGTATCGGTTGTTAGGCACTGTATTGTTTATAAGGCATTTTGTTTTTACGCACCGACGGCTTGGAATAGACTCCCCCAACAAATAAGAGAAGGAACGTCCATAGATAGTTTTAGGAATCAGCTCAAGACCCATTTTTATGCTCTTGCTTTTAAATAATTCCACTTTATATTTCTTTTTATTCTTATTTTTTTATCTTGTACCGTGGTTTTATTTCTTGCCTTGTTTTATGTTTGGTTTTTTTTTTGCTTAGGTCCGCGTTTTATTATTTTCAACTTATTTTATCTGTATTGTTGTTGAGTTTTATTGTTTCCCCTGTTTTTAATTTAAAGCACTTTGAGCTGCATTTTATGTATGAAATGTGCTACACAAATAAAGTTTATTATTGTTATTATTATTATTATTATTATTAAGGGTGGGGATACCTGCAGTCAGTTTGGACTGAAGAGGTCACTTATACCCCTTTTGCACTAGATTGTACAAGCTCAACTCGACTCGACTTTTTCGTTTTCCATTACTGGAAAGTACCAGCATTTTGATAACTCTTACTACTTTTCTGGTACCACTTTTCTGGAGCGGGTACCAAAATCAATACAGACTGGCTACACTGAGGGGGTACTGTTACGGTAATGGAAAACCACACTCTGCGAGTCGAGTCAAGTCAAGTTGAACCGGTGCCATGTAGTGGGAAAGGGGCATTAGATGAGCGATGAAACGTATCTGTCAATAAAAGTTGTATCCAGATGAACTGATTCAACCCTCTTTGAACTACTTTTAGTCTGTCAGGTCAGAATCACAGTCAGAAACACACCCTATCATAGTACATGCTGACTAGATATATAGTTACATACACATAGACATGACTCGCTGACATCATCACAGTCATAGATATTTATGTTTTGGTGATAAGAGAATTTATACTGGAGTACATTAGTGTGACAGCGATGTTTTTTTTTGTGGTTTTTTAATGAGTACCAAAAAAGTTTGACATTCTTAAAATATTCATCTTCGCTCTATACACACTTTATCCTGTTGAGGGTTGCCAGGGGTCCCCTTTCCCTGCAGACAGCGGGCAGGGATGCACTCTTGGTGATAGGTTTCCAAACCATTACAGGCCCCCCCCACACACACACGCACATGCACGGGCACACGTGCACAAACACAATTTAAAACTCTGAGCAACTTATGTCCATTTCACATGCAAACACACTTGCATCATGCATGTCTTTAGTAGGAGACACAAGTGAACACTAAACCTCCACGTTGAAGGGCAACAAGGCTAATGACTAAACTACTGTGCTACTCTATACAGGGATATTGTATTGATCATTTTGTTTGGATTCATGTTAAAAGATGATTCTGTTTCCTTTTGCGACCCACGTCTTATTTTCTTAGTTTTTGCCACTGGATATTGTTTTTGATGCAATTTTACCCACCAGCTTCGTTTTGTAGATGTTGGACATGGACCACCGCTGGACTCAGCTTTACAACGGTGTCTTATAGGATGAGTGAACAGGAGTCTTAAATGTGTCTTATTTGCAAATCCAAATCATATACCTGTCAGTTAGACCCCCTTCCTACTCATTTAGTAAAAGCCTGTCTACCTCCTCTATCCTCTTTAATAACTCATACATTCCTCCCTTACTTCTGGTCTTGTTCCCTCATCTCTCAACACAGCTGCAATAACTCAAATACTCAAGAAACCTGGTGCAGACCCCAACAATTTGAATAATTTTCGCCCAATCTCAAATTTACAATTTTTTTCTAAAACACTCGAAAGAACAGTCGCATCTCAGGTACATGCTCATTTGACTCACAACAATCTGTTTGAACAATTCCAGTCTGGTTTTCACTCCATGCACAGTACAGAGACAGCCTGGGTGAAAATCACTAATGATCTGTTGATGGCAGCGGACTCTGGGCTCTTAACCATACTTGTCCTTCTTAAGCTGAGTGCAGCCTTTGATACCATCTCACATAACATCCTCCTAGAGAGATTAGCTTACATTGGAATAACTGGCAACCCTCTTGACTGGTTTAGATCATATCTCTCTGGCCGCACTGTCTGTCCAACTTAAACATTTGAGATCACAGTCCTTTCCTCTTACTACCGGTGTTCCCTAGGGCTCTGTATTGGGACCCCTCCTATTTATTGTTTACCTATTACCTCTTGACCACATTTTCAGGAAATCTGACATTCAATTTCACTGCTAAGTGGATGACACCCAGCTCTATCTATCCACCAAGCCTACTTCCACTCTTCCACCCACTTCCCTTTCTGACCGCTTACTAGAAATTAAATCCTGGTTTTCATACCACTTCCTCAAACGTAATAGGGATAAAACTGAGGTCCTCCTAGTAGGCACTGAATCTACTTTGGCTAAACCTGATAGTTTTTCTCTGACTATTGACAATTCTATAGTTCCTCCATCGCCCCAGGTTAAGAGTGGGTGTCATCTTGGACAGAACATTATCTTTTGAAGCTCACATCAACAATGTTACTTGGTCTGCATACTTCCACCTATGCAATATTCACTTACACCTAACAGCGCTGCCATACTCATTCACATCCTGGTTACATCCCGTACTGACTACTGTAATTCTATCCTCTTTGGTCTTCCCCTCAAGTGTCTTCATAAATTTCAGTTAGTCCAGAATTCAGCTGCCCGTATCATTACCAGAAATCCATCCATAGATCATATCACTCATGTTCTTCAGCAACTCCACTGGCTCCCTGTTAAATGCTGTACTGGCTTCAAGATCCTGTTTCTCACCTTTAAGGCCCTTAATAACCTTGCTCCTTCATATCTTTCTGAACGCCTTCATATCCACATGACCTCCTGCACGCTCAGGTCCTCTTCTGCTCTCCGACTTACTACACCATCGGCCCGCTTGACTACCATGGGGTCTAGAGCCTTCAGTCATTCTGCCCCCCCCGCCTATGGAACTCTCTCCTTCACATCCCGTCTCAAAATGCATCTTTTCAAACTGGCATATTCAGTCTGATCCACGCCTGGTTGAGTTTTGTGCAGATGATGATTTTATACTTATCTGTTATATTAACTTTTTATTGTGTACCCTGCTTTGTTTTGATTTTATGCTGTCTGATACAGTGCGGCTTGATTTTTACTGTGTTCTGCAAGGTGTCCTTGAGTGCTTTGAAAGGTGCCCACAAATAAAATGTATTATTATCATCATTAAACAACAAACCCCCCTAGTGTCTCCGTCAGACTGTATACATGACTATACATTATCTATGATCTCTCTATTGTGCTGGCCGGCTAGTTTATGGACCTATGGGAAGTATAGGCTGCAACTTCCTGCAACTTCCTGGTTGAACCAGGAAATAGATCAGCAATGTCCTCTACCATTGATCGTATTTCAGGATGGACTTTATCTTTCACTTCTAAATACACGTTTTAGATAATTGGGTTGGATTAGACTTGTTGAAACATCTCTGAAGTTCATGTACATTTTTCCAGTAAGACACTGTTGTGAAGCCCAGTCCATCGATGGTCCCGTGTCCAAAATCTCCACAATTAATCTGGTGAGTAAAATAATACCATAACCAATATACATGATGGTAAACACTATGAAAATAAGGTGGGTGGAGAGCCGGATATAGGTATGTGTCATGGTCACTGCACTGGCGACTCCTCTGGGGGCACCTGTTCGGGGGGGTGGGGACTGGGGGAAATAGCGTGATCCTCCCACGCGCTACGGCCCCCTGGTGAAACTCCTCACTGTCAGGTGAAAAGAAGCAACTGGCGACTCCACGTGTATTGGAGGAGACGTGGTAATCTACAACCCTCCCCGGATCAGCAGAGGGTGGCGCAGCGACGATCGGAAGAGCGGGGTCATTGGATGGGCACAATTGGAGGGAAAAAAGGGGGGTGGGGGAGATAAGGCCCGGGTTTTATATCCTTTATGTACTGCATGTTGCATGGGGGCAGGCGTGGCGTGTTGGCAGGAAGAGGAGCCTACAGGCTGGTGGAAAACACTCACCTGTGACTAATTTAACTCTCTTAAGGCGTGTAAAGCACCCTTGTACATAGGCCGTTGGACTCATTTGTGAAAGGGGGAATTACTTTGACTGACATTTAGACTGCTGCGTTAAGTACCGGTGGTTTAACATTTAAGTTTGGTTCATGGTGCCAAATGAAACAAACAAAGTGCTGAAAATAGACAAAAACATACTGTAGATACAGATATGTGTGAGCGTGTGTGTGTGTGTGTGTGTGTCACTCACAGGCTGGGTTTTGTCTCGATCTATAGTGGCCTCCACCTCCCAGATTTGCTGGCCGTCTAAAAGCAGAACAAGCACAGTACCAGTGTTCAGGCGTCTTGAGTCATACTTCTCAAATTATTTTTAAATACTGCATAACAGGCAAAAAACACTTCATGAAGGAATTTATAGGGTAAAAACCTCGTGTAAACCTTGGCTTTGATTTGCTTGTTTAAAAAAAACAACAAAAAAAACAACACTTATTGGCACAGTGGAAAACAGATTTCTCTGCCATGCCCGGTGTAGAGTTCCATTCCTAACTCGGTTTCACCTGCTGTTTACTACCCACGCGTTTTGTAAAAGAAAAAGAAAAAAATAAACCCCCTGCTTTAGCAGCGTCTTCATCACTCCGCGTAACCACATCCTGTTGCACACAACCACACAACAAGCGAGAGAGACGTTTTACACCGAGACGTCTATTCCCAGCCCTCTTGTGAGCCAGCTCATGTCATCTTACTTCTGTGCGTGGGCAGCCACACGAGGTGCAACATTTCCATGAAGCTGTAATTTGAGAAGTCATCATTCTCCAAAATGCTTCATTTTCACCAGAAAAATCTCTCCGTATTTTGTCATATATATATATTTTGACATCGGTTACCGTGGCTCTGGGTGGAGCCTAAAGAGATGTCGCACTTCACTGCAAGCTGATGTTGAGATTTGCCGTCGCCCCGGCAACGTGAAAATGACACGAACCCACAATTACTACGAGCAGCAGGGTTACCAGAAGCCACAGAAATGACTGGCAGTTGCCGGGATATGAACACATTTCAAATCATTTCACATCAATACTAATCTTTCAACATGGCTGATTCAGAATCAAGATATTCACGCACGTAATTTGACAGGTTGGGCCGGAAACCCGATGATTAAACACGCCAACACATGCATATCGCCAAGCACACTGACATGACACCAAACACAACATGTATAATACAGCCATTCACACTGTGACACCTCCTTGCACATCTGGCCAGTGGTGGAGCCATAATGACAGAGGAATATTTCTGATGTAGAAAACACAAGTTGATTGTCACCTTGGGTCTTCTCTGAGAAGATCACTTTGGAGTCGGAGGTGAAATTTTGTCCGGTCAGGACCATTTGGGTCCCACCGAGCACTGAGTAGCGGTCCACGTCTTGTCTTTCCACCGCGGGAAGCTCCTGGGCTGAGCGCTGAGCTGGAGGAAAACAACATGCACAGTATGTTTGTCTTTTCTTTAGAAGAAAAAGAAAATCAGTGTAAAACAAAAATCAACCGGAAAACAAGTGTGTGTGTGCGCGCGTGTGTGTGTGTGTGGACGTGTGGTTGTGGGGGGCATAACTCAAAGAAGAAGACGTAAAACCACTGTAATCACCACATCTACACATGCTAACTCACGCTAAGCCCTGCAGAAGCACTCCTCACAGAGGCGGTGGTGCACGACCCTCACTGCAGCTGAGCAGTGGGGTTTTGGCGCCTTGCTCGAGGACACTTTTAACAGCGAGACCTTGGATGAGGTCGCCGCTGTACCGAGGCGAGCAGCCATGATACTGTCGCTGCTTTTTGGACACATTCATTTCAAACACAATCGTTTCAATGAATAAAGTCAGATTTGTACGTGTAATTTTATGGTTTTTGTGTTACAGCAGATGGCGAGGCGTTTCAGGCGTCCTGCTTGACACAATTGTGGCGATGCACAAATACCCCCTAGCCTCCTAATGGAAACTGGAGAAAATCTGTCCATTGCATTCAAAATGTTGCCCGGACTCAGTGACGCACTCACAAAGACGTTGCTGTTTTAGAGGAAGTTAAGGTGATTAGATTTTAATGTACAAGAAGTAAAAAAGTAGAAATTGTGATTATTTTTTTGGACAAGTTGTTAAATATGTGCATTATGTAACTGGGGAATGAACTAAAACATTAACAAAGTCAATTTTCATTTCACATTTTCAATTTTCATCTATTTAACAGTTTTATAAGTTAACAAGAAAATATTTTGTTTTATTTTTGCGTTCATAAGATTGATGTTTTTCTGTTCCTGACAAACAGAAATAATATTTTACTTACGTCATCCTGCACATGCGGCGGTATGCTAACAAAAATGTCCCATTAATGAATGGATGGGCACGAGACTGAGAGAGGACGAGTGATTTTCTACTGCCGCGTTTAAACCAGTCAATAGCGTATCGATGTCCACGTTCTTCAAAAACTGACCGGTCATGATTGGCTGTCAGTCAAACCGAACTCCCTCTCCTCACTAAATCCCACCTGACTATTCTGTTGCATTCGGAAATGCATCAAATCGTGAAAGTTTGCGGTGCTCTAGATGCTGTTTCGTGGAACTAAAACTAAAACTAAATTTTTGGTAACAGTGGTTAGAGACCAGAGACAGAGATTTCCTGACTGAAAAGTGAGGCGTTGAACTGGTCTGGAAGGACTGACCCAGATAGCAAAGTTGCTGTGGCCCGGACCCGTCCCACACCGACACTTTCATCCGGCCCACATACCGCATGGAATGACGGCACTTGAGCGGTCTGCTCCTGTTTGCCAGATCTGGGCCAGAACCAAGCCATAGCAATGCCTCATGTGCCATATTATTTGCCAAAGGTGGCCCATATTTGTTTTGTGATATTTGGGCCATATCCACCATTTACCACACGGACAAAGCAAGAGAGGCAAGATTGAGATGGTTTGGACACGTGTGGAGGAGAGATGCTGAGTATATTGGGAGAAGGATGCTGAATATGGAGCTGCCAGGGAAGAGGAGAAGAGGAAGGCCAAAGAGGAGGTTTATGGATGTGGTGAGGGAAGACATGCAGGTGGCTGGTGGGACAGAGGAAGATGCAACGGACAGGAAGAAATGGAAACGGATGATCCGCTGTTGCGACCCCTAACGGGAGCAGCCGAAAGTAGTAGTAGATTCACCATTTACCACACGGGCCACTTCAGGGTCACATCCAGATTACATGTTGCCCAGAGCACCGCATCTTTGCCAAAAAAGGCCCACATTTGATTTGGCATATTTGGGTCATATTTGCCAGTATACGTGTGGGCCACTTCAGGCAGGCAGGGCCAGAAGAAGGCCATCAGTGCCGCATCACTGCCTGAAGTGGCCCACATCCGGATGCTATCTGGGGAACAGCAGATCACCCACAAGAAACATAATGAAAACAAAACTGCCCTCTGATCAGCCAGAGAACACTGTTAGAAATAGCTCATACAGAAATATTCGTATAGTGGAAGTAAATATATAGGGGGTACAGCTGAAACTTTGGGTAAAAAGGGGGGGGGACAGTCCAGCAGTTATTAGGGATATCCTGACTATTCGGAGCTTCAATGTCTCAAGAGTTCATCAGGATGAAGACGACACTTACAGCATTCGATGGGATTGGAGGCGACCTGCAGAGACAGGAGCTGTCCTCCCGGCTGGGGAATGTGGACACGAAACACCAGGCGCACACGCGTGTTCTTCCTCCCGATGTCCGTCTCGCCGTTCCGCAGCTCGATGTCGGCGTTCCTGAGCTTTAAGATCCCCGCACAGTCGATCCTGGGACGGGGCGAGAGCGGTCATGGAAAACGCCCATGGATAGTAAACGTTCCCCAGCACCCGCACCCAAACCTACCCAAACTGTGTCTTGTCTCCCTCAGAGTTTGGCTACTGCTCAGATGAAATGTCAAGTTAATTCTAAGAGCAATTCAATCAGAATCAGAAACACGTTGTCATTTCGTGCGCTTGCGCACGTAACCGGTTATTTTCTTGCCCGGTGCGGGATTCGATACGTCGTGTACTGCACCACAGGGCGACGTCGCTAACCGCTCGGCTAAAGGGTCAGACCCGTTAGCTAGGGGCTAACGTGTCTTATTAGTAGTTTACACGCACATGAAACGAAACATCGTTTCCCCAGCCCACGGCAGTGCAACACAAAGACAAAAACACACATCCAAAAACTACAGGGACACATATACCAAAAACCAACACATATATCTAAACTTTAAAAAAAAAATCACTGTTCAGGAAAACGAACGCCAGCCCAGGATGACTGTCGGAAATACCGGTCTGCGTGGGCTAGCAGTTAGCTTAGCCTGCCGTGCTTCCGCGTCCTGTCAGACCGCCCTCGGTGTTACCTCTCTGGGCAGAGCTTCAGGCAGGGCCGCGGTCCCTGGGCCTTCAGGACGCGGCAGACCGGGCTTCCTCAGCCGATCCAACGCCAGCTCTCCAGGCCAGACACCTTCGACACACCTCCCCGCCCTCCACACGACGACACTAAAAACACCGTCAAGGCCAGGCGAGGCCGCCGCCAGGCCGCCCTCGGTGTTACCGGAACTGCCGGTCTGCGTGGGCTAGCAGTTAGCTTAGCCTGCCGTGCTTCCGCGTCCTGTCAGAGCGCCCTCGGTGTTACCTCTCTGGGCAGAGCTTCAGGCAGGGCCGTGGTCTCTGGGCCCACAGGACGCGGCAGACCATGGTCTCCCAGCCATCAAACGAGGACAAACTTAGACGTGGACGACGACGCCGCAAACGTGAATTTGTGCCGCCATCTTCCCACACCGGAAGTGAGGAAACGTCAATAAAGTCAATGGTAATGCGATTTCCTCCTCTCAGCAAAAAACAAAACACATTTCACCTCTCCACAACGATGTTAACCATGACTACCAATCACCTTCTCGTTTACTTTTGTGCATGGTTCATTTTGAAATGTGACGCATGACCATCTCTACTGGTCATAATTTTTTTTAACTCCCTCACAAGCTTAGGTCAGAGGTCAACTTTAGCACCGAACCCCATAACTCGCTAGGGGAAGCTTTGGTATGGTCGACAGCACACCAGTTTCATAATGTGAAGCAATAACTACGGCTCCAGCACCCAGACAAGAACCATACACCTGAGTGGAGCACTGTGACTCTGTACCAAGTGACTTCGACCCAAAACCATGTTCCAGTTTAAGACAACATCCTAGCTACACCAATCCGCTATATAAGTAGTTCGCCTATTAAAAAGCTGGATATAGAAACTATCAGCACATTACTTTACCTTCATTTGGGTTTTGTATTTTTTTTCTCCTATGCAGTCTCTCAACTTACATGGCTCTCATATGGTTCTTTGGCTCCAGAGGGATCTCCAGGACTTTAGTCCCGTTGACCATCCTCTCCATGCTGGGTGTGGTGACGGTCTTACCGGTGACGCGGTGGACCTGATAGAAGGCGTGGGGTCTCAGGACCCTCTCGTCGGCCGTCCCAATGAAGACCTGCAGACCGAGATGGCCCGCGTCATATCCAAGAAGCTGGCGAAAGAGAGAAAAGCACTTGGGTTCATTCTGTTGGACTTCACTTGATTGCTATGGTGTCTTAAAGAGGTAGTAAACCTTCTGTTTTTGTATTTCCTTTTGGCTGGGAACATATTGGATAGTAGAACTGATCACCCTCAGGATAAATTCAACAACAAAAAATTGTTTATGTCATATGGGGGGCATCAAAGATGCCAAAAGCTCCAGCGTGTTATATACCACTAAAATATGAGGCGAGTAGAAAGGCGACACGCCAGCGTTAGCCAACCGAACTCTGGGTAGATTTTTGAGAAGGTGAGACGAGACGTTCATCTACAACGCTGCCACCTTCAGTCTAACCCACACAACCATCACTGTCCTCTACATCTACACCCCTTTATGTCCTTTACGCGCGGACACCTCCGTCACTGTCCTCTACAGTTACACCACCATCACTGTCCTCTACAACTAATCCCCTTTATATCCTCTATATATGGACACCACCATCATCGTCCTTTACATCTACACCACCATCATTGTCCTCTACATCTACTCCCCTTTATATCCTCTATATATATGGACACCACTATCACAGTCCTCTACATCTACACCCCTTTATATCCTTTATACATGGTCACCACCATCACCGTCCTCTACACCTACACCCCTTTATGTCCTTTACGCATGGACACCGCCATCGCCGTCCTCTACATCTACACCACCATCACTGTCCTCTACGACTAATCCCCTTTATATCCTCTATATATGGACACCACCATCATCGTCCTTTACATCTACACCACCATCATTGTCCTCTACATCTACTCCCCTTTATATCCTCTATATATGGACACCACCATCATCGTCCTTTACATCTACACCACCATCATTGTCCTCTACATCTACACCCCTTTATATCCTTTATACATGGTCACCACCATCACCATCCTCTACACCTACACCCCTTTATGTCCTTTACGCATGGACAACTCCGTCACTGTCCTCTACATCTACACTACCATCACTGTCCTCTACGACTAATCCCCTTTATATCCTCTATATATGGACACCACCATCACCGTCCTCTACATCCACACCCCTTATATCCTTTATACATGGACACCACCATCACCGTCCTCTACACCTACACCCCTTATATCCTTTATACATGGACACCACCATCACCGTCCCCTACACCCCACCCCTTTATATCCTTTATACATGGTCACCACCATCACCGTCCCCTACACCCCACCCCTTTATATCCTTTATACATGGTCACCACCATCACCGTACTCTACATCCACACCCCTTTATATCCTTTATGCATGGTCACCACCATCACCGTCCTCTACATCCACACCCCTTTATATCCTCTATATATGGACACCACCATCGCCGTCCTTTACATCTACACCACCATCACCGTCCTCTACATCTACTCCCCTTTATATCCTTTATACATGGTCACCACCATCACCATCCTCTACATCCACACCCCTTTATATCCTTTATGCATGGTCACCACCATCACCATCCTCTACACCCACACCCCTTTATATCCTTTATGCATGGTCACCACCATCACCGTACTCTACATCTACACCCCTTTCTATCCTAGTTACAGTTCCCCTTTAGGAATGACGTCATAGGCTATTGCAGAAGGGGGTAAGCGCCCTGCTTTGCATTGTCTATTTATGTATTAGCAGCACAAACAGCAACTGTATCAGGAACAACATCCTAAGTATAGTGACCCAAATACGCTGCTTGTTAAAGCAGACATATCAGGTGACCGGTGTAGGCCATATTTCACAATGCAAGGCGGGTAAAGATTTTGTTTTGTGTTGATTTTGACGGACTCGTGATCGTCCGAATTTATTTGGCAAGCGGACTGATGCAAAACATGAGCGGAGGGTTTTGGCTCTGTGCACAGTAACGCCAGTTTGGTTACGTTTGCACATCATGGCAGCGAAAGTAGTTGGAAGGGATCATTTGCATGAAAGTGGCCTTTACAAAAACACATTGTGATGCAACATCCAGGAAATACCGTCCCACACTCACCGAGCAACTCCCACACCCTCTGTTTCATATCAGCCGATCTCTGTCTGTCTGACTGGCTGTCTGTCACTCCACCTGTCTCTCTGTCATGCTGGAACCCAGCACCAGAGAGAGAGAGAAAGTGACCTCACCATCTCATCATCGTTTTCTCTTTTTTCTCTCTGTTGGTATCGTGATCTGTCTCCCTGACACAAGTGAACACACACGTATGGTGTGTGTGTGTCTGTGTGTGTGTGTGTGTGTGTGTGTGTGTGTGTGTGTGTGTGTGTGTGTGTGTGTGTGTGTGTGTGTGTGTGTGTGTGTGTATAAAACCCAGTCACTGAGGATGCAACCAGTACATTCTTACATTTTATATATATATATATCATTAGCCACTGCGGCATGGTGGTGCAGTGGTTAGCGCAGTCGCCTCAGAGCAAGAAGGTCCTGGGTTCGAACCCCGAGCTAGTCCCCCCTTGGGGGTTGTCCCAGGTCGTCGTCTGTGCGGAGTTTGCATGTTCTCCCCGTGTCTGTGTGGGTTTCCTCCGGGTGCTCCGGTTTCCTCCCACAGTCCAAAGACATGTAGGTCAGGCAAATTGGCCGTACTAAATTGTCCCTAGATGTGAATGTGTGTGTGTGTGTGTGTGTGTGTGTGTGTGGTGGTGGGGGGGCGGTGATGGACTGACGGCCTGTACAGGGTGTCTCCCCGCCTGCTGCCCAATGACTGCTGGGGTAGGCTCCAGCATCCAGTGATCCCAATTGGTTGGGATAGGCAGCTTGGATAATGGATGGATGGATGAATATATATATATATATATATATATATATATATATATAGAGAGAGAGAGAGAGAGAGAGAGAGAGAGCGCCCCAATATGCAAACATAAGTTCACACACACACACACACAACAGTACCTGAACCTCTGGATGTCCTCCGTTGGGTGTCTTGACCGCTCCCCGGCTGCCCTCGGTCTCGTAATGGGCTCGGTGGTGAGATCTGGGTTGTTGTTGGATCACTAGCTCGTACTGTCCGGACTGGCAGGGTAAGGGCCACTCCAGAGAGGGAAACGGGGCCACGGGGAGATTGCTGCGCAGCGCAGGGGACGTGATCAGGAGTGAGACAGAAGATAAGGGGAGAGAGAGAGAAAGCAAATTGATTTGAGAGAGGAAAAGTAATTAGAAGTCAAGTCGAGAACACACTACACCACACAGGGCTCGGCGACGACGGGGATTTGGCCGTCGTGACTGATTTTCAAGATCGCCGAGAGTCTGCACCAAGTCTGCACAAAGTAGGGCAGCTCACCGTGGACAGCTGGCACATCTTATCTCGTAGCGTGCAGAGGTTTTAGGATATAAATCACCGGCCAAAGAAAATGTCTGATTTTTTGCAACTCAAACTCCGTCTCACCATGCTCGTGCAGCGGGAGCTGGTCAACGACTAAGAAATGCTGCACGTGTGCACCAGCGGGATGGAAAAGACTAGAAATCTGCACGTTTCCATGTTAAATGTGTAGTGCCTCGTCTTTACGAGACTCGTGCAGTCTGTCAGGGGCCTTAAATGATAACCGAGTCCCTTTAACTAGCATGATCCATACTTTTGGGGGTAGACCGAGTGTCTTTTGAGTGATTCATCAGTCATTTTCAAACGCCGCCCGTGCCCAACCGGTGGAGATCTACTTTCAGAAACAAAACCCGGTTTGCCCTTTCGCGGGGGTTCTACATCAATAACAGGAACAACCAACCTAAACACAGCTTGGGGACCCGGGTGAGGAGGCGGCAGCACCGACGAGAGGATATAGAAGGTTTCGGACTTAATCTCAGACCCAGCCCGGACTCCTCCGTCCTCCTCGAACCTCCAGCCCTGTGCGTCTCCTCGCACACAGTCCTGTCTGTGGATGGGCGGCCCGTACAAACAGCTCTCTTCGTCGACCCTCACCACATTGGAGGGTATTGGCCTGGGAAGACTGGAACTGAGGCTGCTCAGCATCTCCTCCAGGCTGGGGGCCTGCGGGAGGGGCTCAGCCATGGCCTGGTAGTGGTGGGGGTAGCAGGACCCCTGCTGGTTGTGGGTGGAGGGGATGGGGCTGGGGCTTCGCGAGCGCTGTTTGACAGAGGTACCCCCCACGCTGGGGTTGCAGGTCTGGTCATAGGTGCGTTTCCCCTGCGGGGAGGTGGAACGGGAGCGCGGGTGTGGCAGCGGCGAGGAGGCCCGCTGGTGCTGCGGCAAAAGGAAGGTCTCGTCGGTGATGCTGTTGCGGGGCGACGCCCCCGGAGAGGAGGAGGTGTGGATTCCCTGAAGGCTCGGGCAGAGGTCCACGGCGGCGGACACCAGGCTGCTCCCACCGCCGTTGGGGGAGACGCAAGGCGAAGCCAGGGGGGAGTAACCCTCCGACGGCCAGCCAGTAGAGGAGTTACTGCTGGCCGGGCTGACGCACGGCTGATCCCTGTAGAACCTCAGCGCCGCGGAGCCGGGGCTCGATACCAGTGGGTGTGAGCTGAGCGAGTCACCCGACGGCGTGATCTCTATCCTGGGGCTTGGGGTGGGGATGGTCCCCGGTCTGGAGGTGGAGCTCATCAGGTCAAACCCGGCCGCCATAGCAGACAAATGATCTGTAGCAGGACTGTAGGTGCCGGGTGGTTTGTTGGAGGCCTCAGGGCCGAGCTCGGCGCTGAGGTGATGCACCACCAGTGAAGGAGGCTGGTCGTGCTTATGAAGGAGAAGCCCATCTGGGGAGAGAACCACAGACATCGATTAACACCAAACACACAACCAAACAGCAGAACCCCTCTCCGTCAGCAAGTTACTGTGTCTGTAGTTTTAATTACATAAAAGTGGACGTATTTATACATTTCAGACTCGACACGGCAGTACAGGGCCGGGGGTTAATTCGGTATCATCCGTTATCGTCTGTCAGCGGCTTCGTCTCGGGACGAAATGCAGAGGTTGCCTTTCACTGGACATTTGATTCTTTTGTCTGAATTGATGATGATGAAATTACTGCCTGAAATTTCTCACAAAATGAAGTCAAAAATATCCGAGGGTTGAACCTCGTAGGGGGGTTTTGCTATCACACTTCACATTGCCAAGCGATTCAAATGTGACGAACCCTCTTAAACCTGGTATTCTCTTCATTTGTAAGCGGATATGGTGATTTATATCATAATGGTGTAAATTTGCCTGTGGTTGTTGCGATAATAATAATAATTTCCGCTTCGCCCGAGGCCCCGGCGGTGCGCGCACACACGTGCAGCAGTCACATTGCAGAGGACGTGATGTGAGGAGGCAAACTGCGGCGCGAGAAGTCTCGCAAATGCTGCGGCGAAAGTTAAACGCTGCACATATCTGGCAAGGCAGCCCCTTTCTACCCTCTGATATTGCAATGTATATCCACCCCCCCCACAAAAAACAACAAAAGAGACAAATATATATAAATATAAATATAAATATACATAAATACATATTATCTATGACTATATAGTATGAATTCATGTGAATATAAATAATATTAATAAATACATATAAATATATACATATATCTCTTTAAATATATATATACATATATGTGTATTTCTCTCTCTCTCTCTCTCTTTAAATATATATATACATATATACATATATGTGTATCTCTCTCTCTCTCTCTCTTTAAATATATATATACATATATACATATATGTGTATCTCTCTCTCTCTCTTTAAATATATATATACATATATACATATATGTGTATCTCTCTCTCTCTCTCTCTCTCTCTCTCTCTCTCTCTCTCTCTCTCTCTCTATATATATATATATATATATATATATATATATTGCAATGCTATCTTTTTTTTCTTGGTTCTGTTTTCTTTTAGTGGAGGGGGGGGGGATGAACCACAGCTAGTGTTGTGGAAGGTGGACTGCCGGTCTCCTGCCTAAAGGAGGCTGTGGTCTGGTGTCCCCCCACGTTGTATTAATAGAGACGGTAAATGCAAAACCTTCCCCTGTCCCTCCTGCTGAAACCGAACCGTGTCTGCCATGCAGTCCCAACAACCAGCAGCCCTCTTAAAAACACAACCCCCCCCCCCTTTAACACGTTAAAAGTGTTCTAACGTCCGTGGGGGTGGGGGTTGGGGTGGGGGGGTTGCATACGTACCTTTGTTGGGGAAGTCATCGTCAGGTGGGGTGTACAAAAACAGGTCTGAGAAATCCAACTCCTCCTGGCTTATGTCTGGACCAAGCTCTTTGGAGGGCTCCAGAGTTTCCGAGGTCATTTTCCCTCCTCTTGTGGTGCAGAGATGCTTTCCCCCCTCCCCTCCTCTCCTTTCAGGTGGTCCAGAAGTGGAGAAACTGGTTCGCTTCGAGGAGTCGCCCCGCTAGTCGCTGGAACTTCTGCAGAAGCGCGTTGTGTGAGGGAGAAACAAGGCGTCGACTAAAGCAAACCATCCCATCCTGCGCTGTATAGAAAAGTGGCGATAAAAAAAGAAAAAAAAAAGCTTCCTGTCTGCAGACGAGACGAGCACAGAAGGTGCACGGCGCAGAAATGTATCCGCAGCCCCGGCTGGCGCTTTTCGGGGCTGTCCTGCCAAATCTGGTATCCCCTGTGGAATGTGTACCCCCCCTTTATGTGATAATCTTCATTAAAAAAAAAAAGAAAAGAAAAGGGGGGGGGTTGTTTGGGAGTGGACGTTCTCCCTTTAGTGCAGTGAATAAAACGAAAGTCAGATAGGCCCGTTATGGTAACGATAATCTGCATGACACCCTAAACCCGGATGATGGTCACGGCTCACTTTGCCGCCATGCGGGGCAATAAAGGGATTTATTCACTCTCACACGTTTACAGAAATGGACTCCACGTTAATTTAAGATGACGCAGACGAACCGCAAGGAACTCGTCTGCTTTCTGTAGTATCACTATCCCCCCCCCACCCCACCCCCCCCACCCATCGCCCCAGATGCGGTGGACAGCCACAGGGCGGCGCCCGGGGACCAACTCCCTGGGTCTGGACGCTATTTTGTTTGTTAAACCTTTTTACATGATCCAAAAAAAAAATAGTAAATAAATCAACTAAACAACTGACTTGTTGTTACTTTTCATTTCTTTACGCAATAAAAAGTGTGATAGCCGAGGTGCGCTTTACCAGAATACGACGGATACACATTCTGCAGGGGATACAAAATGTGGCTAACACCTCCATTGACTGACATAATGACGCCCGCGCTCCAGAGAAATGAAACACACACACACACACACACACACACACACACACACACACACACACACACGTGTGTATGTATATATGTATGTATATAAGTATGTGTGTGTGTGTGTGTGTATGTGAATATATATATATATATATATATATATATATATATATATATATATACATATACATACATACATACATACACACACACACACACACACACACACACACACACACACACACACACACACACACACACACACACACACATACATATATATATATATACACAGCTCTGACCTCTGAAGGTGTCCTCTTGTATCTGGCACGAAGAAGTTCGCAGCAGATCCTTTAAGTCCTGTAAGTTGCAAGGCGGGGTCCTCCATGGACCGGACTTGTTATTCCAGCACATCCCACAGACGCTCGACCGGTTTGAGCTCTGGGGAATGTGGAGGCCAAGGCAACACCTTGAGCTCTTTGTCACGTTCCTCAAACCATCTTGAACAATCGTTGCAGATAGGCAAACATAAATCGTCATGCATGGATATTACTTGTGGTGTACCCCAAGGGTCAGTTTTAGGCCCAAAACGGTTCATTATGTGCTTAAATGATATATGCAGGAGATCAAAAATATTGAAATTTGTTTTATTTGTCGACGACACGAGTATGTTTTGTTCCAGTGAGAATTCACAGCAGCTTTTGGAGGCGACCAGAGGAGAAATGGAAAATGTAAAACGGCGGTTTGACATAAACAAATTATCCTTAAATCTGGTTAAAACAATCTTTATGTCGTTTGGGAATTATAAAATAAACACCAAAGTAAAAGTGGTGATTGGCAATGTCCAACTAGAACGAGTATACGAAAATAAATCCCTAGGTGTGATACTAGGCCACAAAATCTGCCGGAAACCTCACATAACATGTGTGCGAGCAAAGCCGGCAAGGAGCATTGCAGTCGTGAGAAGAGCAAGTCACATTCTGGATCATAAATCACTGCACACTCTGTATCGCTCGTTTACTCTACCATATCTGATCTGCTGTGAGGAGGTATGGGGTCATACACACCTGCAAAACCAACCTACCGCCATTATGTTACACTACCAAAAAAGAGCTATAAGGGTAGTTAATAATGCAGGATATTGTGGACACACCAACAAGCCAGTTTTACAGTCAAGTGCCTTGAAGTTCAGGGATTTAGTAGAATTTAACACAGCACAAATAATGTTCACAGCTAGGAACCATCCACTACTGAGTAAATATTCTCGGATAGAGAAGGGGGAATGTAATTTGGGAGGGAAATCAAACTTCAAGACTTGATATGTTGGTGCAACTTTGAAGAGCATGGGCGTTTCGGTCCATGGGGTGAAACTGTACAACAGTTGAGCATGCGCAGTAAAACCCCGAGTGTTAATTTAACTCCGAGAGTGTACAAATGGATCCTCTCGGATCCATTTGTACCCTCTCAGAGTTAAATTAACACTCATAAATTTTTCTATCTATGACACCGAGTGGATTCGTGGGTTGTACGTATAGCATTGAGATCTGTTTATTCTTGCTACATGACATTAGGATGTGCTTTTCTTTGTCCCCCCCCCCTCCTCCTATTGTTCACAGTAGTGGAGTTTGCATTGTGCAGCACAGCCTGCTTTGCATGTGAACTCTGCAGTATGGTGGGAATTGAGACTGTAAGTTGTAGTAGCTGAAATAACGTAAGAGTAGGTGAGAAGGGGTGGGAAAAAGAAGTGTACACTTCCTCCTACTCCTTTTCCAGCATGTAACAAATAATCTGACGCATACGGAGATCTGTCCACTGAGTCTGAGGTGTGGATTTGTTGATCGCTTCAGATTATTGGCAACGGCTTATCTGCATGTTATACCCTGCTCATAATGTTCCAAATAATTCATTCATTCATTCATTCATTCATTCATTCATTCATTCATTCATTCATCCATTCATTCTTTCAATACTATGTAACAAATCTGCTAGCACTGTTACGTCATAGTGCTGTTATATGATTAGCACTACCTTATATAGTACCACTATCATATGATTAGCTACTATTTAGCACGTGTACTGCTGGTACTATCACATCCAAGGTAGTGATCATCGTGGTATGTTTTTTGATGCCAACTGGCACTCGAACTTATCTGCTGATTTCTGACGTACTAATACGTCACTGTGGATAAAAGCATCTGCCGGACGACTAAATGTAAACGTGGATGAAGATGTAAAGGGAAAGTGCAACAACGTTCAACAGAACCCATGACCGGATGGGACAGCGAAGCCCGTCCGTTTTGGCCGCTAGATGGCAGGAGTGTACTATTTCACATTTGGACGCGTCTCGCTTGGTGGGAGGCCCCATGCGCTTTGCAGCCGTTGCTACTGTCCTTCAGTCCGTCGTATGACGTCACCGTGCCCTTCCGTTTGCCCGGTCACGTATTTTTTTTCGTGTAATATAGGTCTGGTGCTAATGCTGTATGACGATTTTAAATAAATCAGCTTAATTATAAAAACGTTGCTCACACAAACGGTCGGGCACTAACAATCACAAACAAAGGATTAAAGTGCATGTTTACTATATCGGCATTGGTTAAAAAAAATATTGGACTTCAAAGTTAAGCTCATTTCAGGTCATTTCCACTTGTGCATAGAGCCCAAGTCCAAACCAAAAGTAACCCTTCAAAATGCAGAAATATGGCTCTTCAGAATGCAGAAATAGACTCAACGACTCCTTGGAAAATCTCATCTCATCTCATCTCATCTCATCTCATCTCATCTCATCTCATCTCATCTCATCTCATCTCATCTCATCTCATCTCATCTCATCTCATCATCATCAGCCGCTTCTCCAGGGTCGGGTTGCGGTGGCAGCAAGCTAAGTAGGGCACTCCAGACGTCCCTCTCTCCAGCAACGCCCTCCAGCTCCTCCTGGGGGATCCCAAGGGGTTCCCAGGCCAGACTGGACATGTAGTCCCCCCAGCGAGTTCTGGGTCTACCCCGGGGTCTCCTCCCACTTGGCCGTGCCCGGTAAACCTCCAAAGGAAGGCTCCCAGGAGGCCTCCTAATCAGATGCCCGAGCCATCTCAGCTGGCTCTTTTCGATGCGAAGGAGCAGCGGCTCTACTCCCAAGCTCCCTCCGGATGTCCGAGCTCCTCCTTGGAAAATAGTCCTTCAAAATGCAAAGACTTCGCTCAAATTGAATTACTCCCATAAGGCCAAAAATGCACAGTAGAATAACAGCAACATCTGAATGTCAGCAATGCATTTTAGTTAAGGGGGAAAAATGAAAGACACTCCTAGTGAACTGATATCAGCGGGTTTGGAGGACGGGTGGGCTCGCCAGGCCTGACACAAGTCTGTGTGTGTTTGTTCGTTTGAGGCATGTCACCATTCAACTAGACTTGACGTATTCTAGGTCAGGCTGACACCACAACTACAATACGATGGAGGCTACAGCTCTGAGCAAGAAGCTGTTCCTCAGCCTGTTAGTCCGGGTTTTGATGGTGCGGTATTGTTTAAGGTGAGCGTTGGATTAAGGTTAAATTAAGGTAAGTGTTGGGTTAAGGTTAGGTTAAGGTAAGTTTTGGGTTAATGTTAAGTTAAGGTGAGCACTGGGTTAAGGTTAGGTTAAGGTAAGTGTTGGGTTAAGGTTAAGTTAAGGTCAGTAATGGGTTAAGGTTAGGGTTAGGTAGAGGTTGAGGTTAAGGTTAGAGTTGGGTTAAGGTGAAGTTAAAGTAAGTGTTGTGTTATGGTTAAATTAAGGTAAGCGTTGGGTTAAGGTTAAATTAAGGTAAGTGTTGGGTTAAGGTTAAATTAAGGTAAGTGCTGGGTTAAGGTTAGGTTAAGGTAAGTGTTGGGTTAATGTTAAGTTAAGGTGAGCACTGGGTTAAGGTTAGGTTAAGGTAAGTGTTGGGTTAAGGTTAAGTTAAGGTAAGTGCTGGGTTAAGGTTAGGGTTAGGTAGAGGTTGAGGCTAAGGTTAGAGTTGGGTTAAGGTTAAGTTAAAGTAAGTGTTGGGTTAAGGTTAAATTAAGGTAAGTGTTGGGTTAAGGTTAAATTAAGGTAAGTGCTGGGTTAAGGTTAGGGTTAGGTAGAGGTTGAGGTTAAGGTTAAGTTAAAGTAAGTGTTGGGCTAAGGTTAAATTAAGGTAAGTGCTGGGTTAAGGTTAGGGTTAGGTAGAGGTTGAGTTTAAGGTTAAGGTTAAGTTAAAGTAAGTGTTGGGCTAAGGTTAAATTAAGGTAAGTGCTGGGTTAAGGTTAGGGTTAGGTAGAGGCTGGGGTTAAGTCCGCGTAAGGCAGGTTGGGTTAAGTTCAGGTAAGTATTAACGAAATAGGGCTGAGGGAACATAGACAGGCCCCCATCTGGGGTGCTAAGGCTAGGTTAACGGTCTGTCTCCCCCATGTGGACTCACCTCTCATCTATCTGTGACCTCTCGTGGGAAAACAGGAATCTCAAATATCTTCTAAATGTGGGCAGCAGGGCCTTCAGTACGCCGTAGAGTGTTAGCACATGTGACCCTGCAAAATGTAGCGCATCAAAAATGATTAAAACGAGCTTTAATGTGAAATAAACTCTTGCAAAAGTAAAAAGCCAACCAGACAAAACAGCACCACACTGCATCGACGTCATCCTCGGCCTGGTATTCCTGGGCCGAGAACGATGGCCGAACTGAATCCTCTTCACCCTACTTCGCTCCACGTCTTTTTGTGACAACATTAAGCAAACTGCTCCCCCCCCCCCCGTAACTTGAGCCAAATCAAAAGCACTTAGCGAGCAGTAGCATAGGCTTTCCGCTCCTCTTGGACGTATGTGGTGTACTCTGTGTGAAAGAGGAGCATCATGGGCTGCCGGACTCTGCAAAAGGCACCGCTACGCAGAGAAAAACCGACCCTCGTGGTAATCTAGGAGCCAGAAACAAGACTTGTTTTATTTTCATCGGTCACATTGTCAAATATAACTGAAGCAGTATTCAAACCTGTGTTTTGGGTGTGGAGTGGGGGGTGGGGGTGGTGGAGGGTGTCTGGCTGGGAGAGCTGGCGTTAGATGGGCTGGGGGAGCCTGGTCCGCTGCGTCTGGTGGGCCCAGCGACCACGGCCCTGCCTGGAGCTGCGCCCGAAGAGGAAGCACCGAGGGCGGTCTGACAGGACCCGGAAGCGGGGCAGGCTAAGCTAACTGCTAGCCCATGTAGACCGGCGGTTCTGACAGTCATCCTGGCTGGCGTTCGCTCTCTTGGACAGTGATTTTTGTGTGTGTGGATATGTTGGATATAGTATGTTTTTGTAGTTTTGCAGTTTTTGTAGTTTTTTTTGTGTACTTTGGATATGTGTTATTGTAGTTTGGATATGTGTTATTGTAGTTTGGATATGTGTTTCTGTCGTTGTGTTGCACTGCTGTGGGCTGGGGGAAATGATATTTCATTTCATGTGTGCAAGTGCATGACATGAAATGACAAATAAATGCTCCTGATTCCTGATTCCTGATTGACAGGCATTCAAAGGGTGAACCAACGTCGGACCCCACGTGTGGGGGGAAAAAATTAAGCTTTCTGATTGGTTGGACCCGAGGCCCAGCTAGGCCTACCACCTGCTATGCATACGCCCCAAAGGATACCCTAGGCAGACCTACGTCGGTATTTTCTTGAGCTGAATTTACTATTAAATTGTTTGTTTTTGCAACTTTTATCCGTGTAGCTGCTGATCTGTCGGTTTCTAGGCTGACTGGTGGAAACAAACATAAGGATAAAAAAAAATGAATACAAGCAAGCATCTGTCTCGCAAAGACAGGGTTGCAGAACAGCCTTTCCAGTTTGGAGATGCTTGCAGATGTGAACTGCAAAAACATCCGTTTTTCTCCAGTTCCCCCCCTCCTCTAGTTGAAACGACCCGTGCACGGCTGAGGCGGACCCCACCGGCGACTGAACTGGATAAACCCTGTCTGCTTTCTGGAAAACAGGGTAATCAGTTTTGCGCAGGCACACAGGAATGACAGATTTGAACGCTGTGATTTATTCCCTGTCCTGTCTGCGGAATGCCGCGAGGCGCTGCTTTATTTCGTCATCCGGGGGTGTTTCGTAAGTGCACAGGCTACGTCAATTCAGCACACAGGTCCATAATGTGGAGTGGCTGCTCCAGATTAGAGCCAAGCTCCTTAACTCACTTTCTGAGCGGCGGACAACGTCACCGTCAATACGCAGCCCAAGTAAAATATAACGCTGGGAAATGGTTTTGAGATTGTGGTATTAGCGTGGCGCCAGTAGTGGATCTAGAGATTTTTTTCCTGGGGTGGCAAAGGGGTGGCAAGACTGTGTCCCAGAGGTGGCAGCTGCCACCCCTTTGCCACCCCGTAGATCCGCGCCTGTGAGGGGGAGGGGGGATTCTAAATCGGCGACTTCTGTTTGAGATGAGTTGGGTGCGGGTCTCATTGACCTTCACCATGCATGTACATAAAATATACTTTAAAAACATATTATCTGATTTATAAATGGGGTGGCAAGACTGTGTCCCAGAGGTGGCAGCTGCCACCCCTGTTGCCACCCTGTAGATCCGCCCCTGCATGGCGCTCAACACGCTTAGCCGCCCTGATTAGCGGTTATGGGTGCAAGATAATTGGAAAGGATTATGCAAACGGAAAATGTTTGTCATGACAAGGAAGTACTTGTGGCAACACTTTAACAGTTTGTAAAGTTCACCGAAAACGCACGTGTCGTATCTTATTTTGACCATCCAGCTCCAGCCTGTTGTATTTACACTGTTCACAACATGGCAGAGCAATATTTTTTTGCAAAGCATCTTGATCTCACGATGCATCAAGTTTGTTTTTTTTAACCCTTCGTGTCTCATTTTAAATGCGGCTTATGATGGAAATTCCTGTCCCCTGGGTAAACATTACCATCCCTGACACGTGGAGACGTGGGCTCATACGGCTACACTAGCAGAGGAAAATGTTCTCCCCAAAACAACCAACACGATCTGATCTTTACGATATAATCGATGATGAACTATAGGACCATTTATGATATTGTAAACTACTAATAAGACACGTTAGTCCCTAGCTAACGGGTCTGACCCTTTAGCCGAGCGGTTAGTGATGTCGCCTTGTGGTGCATTACATCCCGTATCAAATCCCGCACCGGGCAAGAAAATAACCGGTTACAATGTGATTCATGCGATGAACGAATGTCAAATAAACCAACTTTATTAACGAAAACTATCAAATGTCATAATTTTCAATCCATTCATCAAGCCTCTTTGTCAATGTGTGAACTAATCGCTCAGTGCTCCAGCGCCTCAGGGTAAACCACGTTGCGTGCCTTCAGGCTAGCGTTGGCAGTGTTAGGTGCAGTGCCTCCCTTGACCACTGGAAGGATTTGCCGGAAGTCTCCACAAAGCATCGTTGGAAGGCCTCTTTCGCAAATAAATCCATTTTTTTTACTTGGTTTTTGAAATAGTGTAACGATCACACGGATGAATACGTTCGATGGCCGCTGGTTAACGGGTTGGACCCTTTAGTCGACTGGTTAACGTTGTCGCCCGAGGTGCAGAAGATACGGGTTCGCGTCCCGCCTGTGGCGACGGTCCCTGGGCTGCCCCCCTAACGCCACATTGGTGTCAGAAGTGGGATCCTCGGCTGTGACGGTCCGGCCGGGTACGCCCTATCCCGAAGGGGGGAACATGAATAAGTAGACACGTCAGCCCTTCGCTAACGGGTCGGATCCTTTAGTCGACTGGTTAACATTGTCGCCCGTGGTGCGGTAGCCACGGGCTCGGCTGTGACGGTCCGGCCGCCCCCCCCCCCCCAATTCGCTACATTGGTGTCAGAAGTGGGATGGTGAGACCGTGAGGCCATCGGAAGCGCGTGCGCCCAGAGGCGTGAGGGTATGGGGAGTTGATATGCTGAAGCGCGGGGACGCGCTTCCAGATAGAGGGGGGTAGTGTAACGTGCATGGATAAATAGACTCGCTTAGCCATAGGCCAATGACTCGGACCCTTTACTCAACTGGTTAACATTGTCGCCCGCGGTGCAGGAGATCCGAGTTCGCGTCCCGACACTCCGGCCGGGCCGGCCCCTGAATTCGCTACAATATTTTTCGAACTGTGCAATCCTTGGAAAGTGCTGATTCTAAACATACCGTTCTTTTTGTTCTACAATGAGTAATTCTGTAGTTTTAAGCGAACATACAAACATACACTCTTGCTTTATATATGCAGAAAGGCTAACTGGGGCCTTTCTACACAGCTACCCTCTTCTGCACCCTAAATCGCTCTACTGGTCATTCAGATCATCGTGTTTCTGGTAAAAAGTATTTCTGCGTGCTTCATGACATGATGTAGTACACACAGAGCTCTCTGGCACCGTTAACAGGCTCAATCTGATTGTTAATATCGCTCATTGGCAGCAACAGGTGGCTACTAATGTAACCAAATGAACAATTACCAAGGTGACCAAAGTTCAATTTTATTTTTTAAATTTCTGGTGCGCCATCTTAAGGCGGGTGACAGAGGTATTCCCAGCTGAACTACAATTGAGAGCCCGTGAAAGAGTAGTCCTTACCATCGTCTTTCCATATAGATACTGCGCACATGTCATACGACTCAGAGCAAACTAGCGTCACTGGAAATCAGGTCACTTTATCTCTCACAGCACTTGGCATCGAGATATAATAATGCACAGGCTGACCATGTTTGATTGAGTTCAGTAATATTCTTGGAAATGACAAGTTAATAAATGATGGGCCTAAGAGTACATCTGCCACCATTTTACAATGCTGTGAGTGCAGCTTTTCCCAAATCCTCTGTGAATAGTACACATGGCCATTGAAACTGCATTTAATGGTCATGCCTATCCCCCGCCTTTTTTTCTCCCCAATTGTATGCGGCCAAATACCCCACTTTTCCATCCCGCCCCCCCCCCCGGTCGCTGCCCCATCCCCTCTGCCGATCCGGGGAGGGCTGCAGACTACCACATGCCTCCTCCGATACACGTGGAGTCGCCAGCCGCTTCTTTTCACCTGACAGTGAGGAGTTTCGCCAGGGGGACGTAGCGCGTGGGAGGATCAGGTTATTCCCCCCAGTTCCGCCCCCGAACAGGCGCCCCAAAACGACCAGAGTAGGCGCTAGTGCAGCCACATCCGGCTTCCCACCCGCAGACACGGCTAATTGTGTCTGTAGGGACGCCCCACCAAGCCGTGTTGCCTGGATTACTGAGCATGCGTAAAGACAATACATGAATAAATAATGCTAAATGAGAATATGCCAAAGGGAATCACACGTGTCCACGAAGCTCTGAAATACTCTTAATTGCCCAGAGACCACCTCAGCGAGTGATGCACCCGCGTCTAAATGTAGCACGACACTGTCAAGTTGTAAGACTTTCTTTTAATTATTTTTTATGTGAATAAAACATTCTCTCTAGGCAAAAAAAATAAACATTATTACAATATTCGTCATTGCACATTATATACACAATGAAAAATAAACTTAAACTGTGACCTATATATATATAAACTGTGACATATATATATATATATATATATATATATATATATATATATATATATATATATATATATATATATATATATATATATATATATAATAACGTACGGAACAAGGGAACAAAATATAGCATAGTATAGTACTCAACTAGAGTATCTGAGGTGAAACCGTTCCGTTAAGATGCGAGGGAAGCTGCCTTGGTACAATATAATCAATTCGTCTGACATTTTGGTCAACAACTAACTTTCATATGCAGTAGTTTAAATAAAAATTTGTTGGTAGTTTTTGAGGTATTTCTGGCTCGATTACATGCACATTCTATCTTCTTCTTCTTCTTTTCTATTTACAGAGCAGCAGTATGGGAGTCACTGGACAGCGGTGGCCATATGGCATCGGAGGTATCGTCTTCCTGTTGTTCGGTCCAACAGAGCTGAATATGGAACCTGGTCGGGAGAGAGAGCACAGGAAGTATTCATGAGTGTGAATACTACATTATACATAGTACAGCGTCTATATCTTGTCATGTAAGAGCTAGTACTGAGTCACAAGTGTTTCAGAAGAATTCAGATCTTCACATCACACCATAAAAAAAGAGACTCCTCCACCAAAAAACGACCCCCATAGGTCGTTTGTGCAAGCAGCTTATTACGACCTGACCCTGTTTACACTTGGTTTTAATTAGCGTTTTGGGCGATCGGATCACAAGTGGACAGCGAGACACGTCGCCGTTTACACCTGTGTCTGTCATGCGTCTCCACATGCGTCCTGCTGACCACTTGTGATCAGATTTCGTTACTCCGAAAGGACGCATTAGCGTTTACACTACAGAAGATATGTGGTCAAATGTGTCCCAGACCACCCCGGCAAGTGGTTTGAGTGACCGGTTCACAAAACGTTTTGGTGGTCATTTACACTTGTATTTAGCGCTGTCCACTTGTGATCCGATCGCAAAAAAAACACACACATTTTAAAACCAAGTGTAAACGGGGTCATATTTACGTTTTAAGCTACTTCCTCGCGGTCCTACGTAATTATAACACGTTACTTTCCCTATAACAATAAGCGATCTCCTTCCATAAGCTACAGTGAGAACGAATATTAATAAAAGCAAAGTTTAATGTCACATAGCGGTTATAACGTCCACGCTAGCTGACTTTCTAACTTGTGGCTAACGTTAAGTTAGCTCTTATGACGTTATTCATAGGTAAACATGCTGCCAGTAGCAATCTTACTTACTACACTAGACGGAGAAACAACACAAAATCGCACTGACTACATATTCTGTTGTTCTCACATTGTTTTAAAAACCCACAATGCGCAGAGGCGACAAGTATCTGTGGCATATCTCCTGCCGCCGCTAGGGGCGCTAATTTAGGAAAGGCTCCTGTGGGTCGTATTAGAGGACAAACGACCTATGTGGTCGTATGGGTTGGAGGACTTGTTGTTATAAAAGTGTGATTCCGGAGCCTACTACGAGAGACGTTGTAAATTAAAGGATCAAATGTCTCTCGAGAAAAGGGCAGGACACTGATTTAGCCTCAATACATGCAGTTTGTCAGAATCTCTCTCTCTCTCTCTCTCTCTCTCTCTCTCTCTCTCTCTCTCTCTCACATTACCTCATCTCCTGATGAAAGCTACCGGTAGTTCCCTGTTGGGGACCAAAAGTCCGGAATGGATGACGTCAAGCGGTTCATTATCCGTCGCTACAATCTCATAATCTCTTACCAACTGTAAGACAAAAAGACAAAAACTGTAGTTTAGATAAACAACTTGGGGGGGAAAAAAGCTCGCCAAAAGTAAACATTTGGCAACTTCACAGCCTTTAGTTTGTGAATTTATTTATTTGTTTGTTTGAAAAATTTCCCCCTTTTTCTCCCCAATTGGATCTGGCCAATTAACCCTCTATTCTGGGCCTTCCCGGTCACTGCTCCACCCCCTCTGCCGATCCGGGGAGGGCTGCAGACTACCACATGCCTCCTCCGATACACGTGGAGTCGCCAGCCGCTTCTTTTCACCTGACAGTGAGGGGTTTCACCAGGGGGACGTAGCGGGTGGGAAGATCGCGCTATTCCCCCCCCAGTTCCACCCCTGAACAGGCGCCCTAAAACGACCAAGGAGGCGCTAGTGCAGTGACTAGAGCACATACCCACATCCGGCGTCCCACATGGTCAATTGTGTCTGTAGGGACGCCCGACCAAGTAACCCTGAACTTTTAGGTTACATGGGCAACCTATCACCCAACGACATGTCTGAATTTGCGTTAAGCCATATAAACTATGAAGCACGTCATTAAACAGCCATTAAACAGTCAGGTCCAGGCCTACCCAGCACAACGCCAACTGCAGCTGCAGCTCCGCCAGCCTCCGGCCAATGCACATCCTCTTTCCGATGCCGAAGGGAACATAGGCAAAGGGGTTGATGGTGCTGTTCTCCCGTAGCCAGCGCTCCGGCTTGAACTGCTTCCCATCGTCAAAGTACTCTTCGTTGGAGCCCAGAGCATGGCTGTTGATCATTAGCACTGTCTGTTCACAGGGAGGAGCAAAAGAACTAATGAAATGAATTTCCATCCACACGATACCATGGACAGCTAAGGATGTAGTTGCTCTTTTCCACATCCTCATACAGAACACGGGTTTCCAAACACGCCTCAATCAGAGATCACTCAAATATAAAGTGATGTGTGAAGGTAATCTGCTCATGTCAGCCCTACGGAGAAAGTGAGGCTAAGCCACTTACCCCTTTGGGAATGGCATAATCTCCCAACACAGTGTCTTTGTCCAGGGTCCGACTTGTGAACGGAACAGACGGCGATAGCCTGCAAGAATTTGGAGAAAGCACTTGAAAATACGGCGTGTAAAGACACACATGTCCAAGCCAATTAGGATCAGCTACTCATACTGTTAGGTTATGAAAAAGTTGGCTCGAGGCGAGATGTAATCTCCCGTCAGAGGTTATAAACATTCCCCTGGGTGAGTCACGACGTAAGCCTTATGGAACATGTAAGAGCCGCTTGTGACTGCATGGGAAAAGGTGAGGGGGGTAAATGGGCCCAATGAGAAATGATTCGAACGTGACTACACCGCTCGGGTTTTAAGCTGGGGCCACTGCTGGTCATGCCGGTATATCTCATGAAGCTTGTTGTTCGGGTCAGTCATGTGTGGGAGTTTTGTTTCATAATCACTGTGGTACTTTGGGGAACTTAATAACACGCGCACACACACACATTTATGTAATTTGTGGCCTTTGACTTTTTTTGCCTGCGTCCATCCTGGGTCATTTCTCATGCAAAGCTGCATGGGAACTTTTAACTAGTATGTGAATTACATCAGGTCTTCTGGGAGGGGGGGGTATGCTAAGTTAAATGCTAAGTCAAATGACAAATATATGACGCATAGCCTCTGCTTGTGATAAATTTATGTTCGTTTAGGGGAGGAAAAAGGTCTTTCAAGGGTGCTTAGCCCCCCAGACCCCCCCCCATAAGTCGCACCCTGCCTTCAACATTTTTGATCTTCTTTATAGAAGAGCTCCGGTCTGATTTTATTATCATCATTATCTTATTTTCCTATAGGGGTGTAAGAAAATATCGATACACTTGAGTATCGCGATATTATTGTAATACTGTATCGATTCTCAAAACCGCTATATCGATCTTTAATTGTTTACATGTAAAGGTTCAAACATTTTGTGTTGTGTGTAACCCTACGACCGCCCGATACCGGTGTTGTAATCTAGCCTCAGCCATTGGACTCTTCCACTCCAATGCACCAACTTGAACTGAGACAGGAAGTAGCATAAGCACAAAGAACACAGGCCTATGAAACTGCAATCTATCGCCTTTCCTACAGTATATCGCGATATATTGAACCGTAACCCCTGCATCGTGATACGTATCGTGTCGCGAGATCCTCGCCAATATGCATCCCTGTTTTCCTATGGCCAGAAGTCCAACTGAGTGATGGGTACCACGATATTTCTAATTGATTCAGTATTGATTAAGCTAGCTTTAGCTAACCACTGCGTATCAACACGTTGACAGAAGAGAGCGTGAGGATTTGCCTCACTATTAGCTTTTCGTGGCGATAGAAGAAACTCTGTCATACAGGTAAGGCTTCCCCAAAGCTGAACCTTGTGCGAAGGCGAAGGGGGGGAAATTGCAAAGGTTTTACGACTTCTTCCTCTCACGTCTGCCACTGGGCGGGGCTTCAGCTTCACTGGAGGTCTGTTTGGCACTCTGACGTGCGTGAGACACTGTACTGACCTACGCATGACAGCGCTGTTTTTACTGCCTCTTAATAACACCCCCCGTGTAACTGCAGCCACCTGCCGAGAGAGATTCCCAGGGCTGTTTTTCCTCCCAAGGTAGACCAAGCGTACCTCATCGACTCCTTGAGGCAGGCCTTGAGGTAGGGCATACTCCTGATGTGCTCCCCGCACGGGGCCCGGTCGTCAGGGACCTCCCTCCTAATCTCCTCCAGCAGCCTCCTCTGGGCACCAGGGTTACGCGACAGGTTGAAAATAGCCCACAGCATGCTGTTCGCAGTCTGGAGAAATGTAAACACAGCGCGAGAGGTGGAGGAGAGGGCAGAGAGAGAGAGAGGGGGCAGAGAGAGAGAACAGGGGGCAGAGGGAGGGGGAAAGGAGGGAGGCAACGTTTAACGAGGCAGCTACTAGAAGTGCATTCCACCGTGAGGTCCTAAAAGGAGCTCAGGAATGTTCCGGAGGTTCCTCAAAGGCTCCTCCGTTACGTCCGCACTCATTCTGTACCGCTGAGGCGCGAGCGCCGCGGCACCTGTTTTTTTTTTTTTTTTCTCCTTCCGCGAGTTAAAAGAGGTTCGTTTTTTATCCTTTCTTGGAAGGGATCTAGGCGAAAGGTGACGCGCTTGAAGGTTCCGCGGAATAGTAAAAAGAAGTATTTCGCTCGAACGTCTTTTCTCGGTACTTGATTTACTTCTGTGTATCGTTAGGCCGTGTTTGAGAGATTCACTTGGTTTATTCTGGTGATTATGGGAATGATGCTTTCTTCACCTCCAGACGAATGCAACAATTATTTTGTTACGTCATCCTTAATGACAACAACAACGACAACAGTGATAATGACAATGATAATATGTGGTATCTGGCATCTTTCTAAAATCATACTGTAACGGCCACGGGTACCCAGACTCGCTAGCCCTTGGCTAACGGGTCGGACCCTGGAGTGGACTGCTTAGCGCAGTCGCCCGGGTTCGCGTCCCAGCTGCGGCGGTTCCCGGCTGCCCCCCTTGAATTGGCTACATCGGGGTCAGAAGTGGGACGGCGAGGCCATCGGGAGCGCGTGCGCGCGGAGGGGCGGGGTTTGCGGCAGTTCAAGGTGCTCGGTTTTGGACTTTGTTATAAGGTGTCGGACCCTTTAGTCGACTGGTTAACGTAGTCGCCCGTGGTGCAGGAGACCCGGGTTCGCGTCCCCCCCCCTCCCTTTGGGGCCCTGGTAGCCCCCCCCCGCCACTACGACGCCGCTGTGTGTAATGACGCGTCACGGAGTGAAGAACTGGATTAGAGATTAAATTGGTATTGCAAATTAGATTTTGCAGGGGATTAAAAATCAACACGTACCGTCTCCACCCCTCCTATCTGGAGTTCTGTGATGGCGGCGTACAGCTCCTTCTGCGACAGGCGACTCTGGCGGTAGATGTCCCCAATCAGGTCGTCCGGAGCTCCGGTGGCGTTTCTCTTCAACTTTTTGTCGATGTAAACTTTGGCTGTGGGTGGAGACAGGGATGTAGGATACATGGTTGTATATTGTTGATGCATTTCATGTAAGTACAGTTACTGAGGGAAGATCCGACGAGTTCATGGGAGGGTTCTCACGCAAATTTTGCGTTTCTCACGCGAAAAACGCATTTTATTCTTCAATATAAAATCAAATATAAGTAGATTTTCTCACACACACACACACACACACACACACACACACACACACACACACACACACACACACACACACACACACACACACACACACACACACACACACTCACACACCGTGTTGGTCCTGTCAAAGCTCTCAACCCAGTTTGTTTTAAGGTGGAATGACCAGTTCCTCTTTCTGTATTTTGGGATTTGTCTTATCTCGTGAATCTGTCCACTAGAACAACATGTACACCCTGTGTTTAGATGGGGTAAAAGTGTGTATGTTTATGTGTGCCCTTCTGTATGAGTGTGTTTGTGTATGTGTGGGGGGGGGACGAATGAGAGAGAGAGAGAGAGAGAGAGAGAGAGCGAGGGGGGGCGAGTGAGAGAGGGTTGGAGGGTATAGGGGGTTATTAAAGCCATGTAAACAGCCCAACAAACTCCGAGTACTCGCTCATCAGTCATGCCCTCCTCTTGATGATTCAGTCCCTCCTCCTGCCACGACAAATATTTGGAAACTCCCCCCCCCCTCCCCCCAGGTCACACAGTTTATACTACAGCTCTGGATCTCATTTACCCAGAGAGACCAATGCCAACGCACCCAGGTCAACATGTGCCCTGCTCCCCCCCCCCCCCCTCATTCTATCTCGCTCTCGCGCCCTCACGCGCGCGCACACGCGCGCGCATTCACCTGACTGGAAATTAGCTCAAAAAAGTTTGTGGGTCACACACACAATAGTGTAGTACCCCCACACCCCCACTCACCCACCCTCGCAACAGAGAAAATTAAGTTATGCGTGAGTGCGTGTGTGTGCGCGCGCGCGTGTATGCCTGTGTGTTATTTTGCAGGTAGTTATTAAGGCTTACAAGAGGGCCTTACTTACTTACTGTGTGTGTGTGTGTGTGTGTGTGTGTGTGTGTGTGTGTGTGTGTGTGTGTGTGTGTGTGTGTGTGTGTGTGTGTGTGTTTTATACCTGTGCTGAAGATACGGTCCCAGGCTGCGGTGTGGTCTTGCCACGTCTTGGTGTTCAGGCTCTTATGAAGCTCCACCGGCGTGACCATCATCATCCCAAATGTGCTCATCATCTATAGGGAGGGGGGGTAAGAGGAGTACATGGATGGTTGTTGGAGGGGGGGGGGAGACAGAGGAACGAGTAGCATGCAGGCGAGAAATAGAGAGGAAGCGAGGGAGGGGGCACAGAGAGGGGGGTAAGGGGAGAAAAGAAAGAGAGGTACACGGATGGTTGCCGGAGGGGGGACAAAAAGGGGGGGAAGGGGGACAATTAGCATGCAGGCGGGAAGTTGAGAGAACGCGAGGGAGGGGGGGGGCAGAGAGGGGGTTAAGGGGAGAAAAAGAAAGAGAGGTACAGGGATGGTTGTTGGAAGGGGGGAACCAAAGTGGAGCGAAAGAAAGAGGGACAAGTAGCATGCAGGCGAGAAAGCGACGGGGGGGAGAGAGAGAGAGAGAGAGAGAGAGAGGGAGAGAGAGAGAGAGAGAGGAGTCAGGCATTAAATCTAATTATCCCAATCACGCTAAACACATAGTATGCATAATCCACCGCTTCCCCGCTGCCGTGCTTGCTCTGGTTGCGGGTTCACCGTGGGAGCTTTGCGGCTTTCTACCGTTTATCGGCCCGGCGGGGGGACCGGCGGGGGGACCGGGGGGGTTTTATCGGTTGGTCCCAGCGGAGCTCATCTGTTCCGAGTAAGAGACGCGCCGCTGAACCCGCTGAACCCGCGGAGCCGCGTGCTGACGCGCCGTCTCCATACGGGGCCTCCGGAGAAAGTCAGCCGGTCACCCGGGGGGGAGGCGACTGATGGTGCCGCCACCCCCCCCCCTTATCGGGAGGCCGATCCATACGCAGCACTATACAGAGGCAGGTCTACCTAGGGACGGCTCGCGGCTCGTCGGCGCGCGCGGCTCGCCGTCGCGCGGGGCCCTCTACTCACCGTCTTGACAGCCGTGATGAAGCTCATCGCCTCCTCGTTGACGTTGTCCTGCAGCAGCCCGAACCGCTTGTCATACAGCACCAAGCAGATGGCTAAAACACAACAACAACAACAACAACAACAACAACAAACAAGTCAGCATAAAGACATTTAAAGAGAAAAAATAGCTGTTTTTCGTTGTCTCGAGCCAAGACGACAGGAATAACAAAAGAGCTTAATTAGCTTACTCTCGAACGACCATTTATTCAGCTCGAAGTACAGGTCCTCAATTCTGCCGTCCAGGTTTATCTTTCCAACTCTGGAGACGAAATCTGTCAGCACCTGTTTTTTTGGGGGGGAAAAAAACAAGACCCATCAGCCTGTTAACAAAATAATTACCCTCATCGTTAAAACAATTAAGAGCCTCGTGCGTTATCCCCGTACACAGACAGTCAGACGTTACCTCGTTTATTTTGCCGTCGAGTTTCACCACCTCCGTGGGCTTCATCAGCTTCTGCTGGAAGGCGCTCCTCACCCTCTGCCAGTCTTTGCCCTCCCTGTGAAGACACGGTGCGGTCGGTGAGGATGTTGGCGCTTCCCCATCAGCGGAGGTTCAGAGTAAAACCTCGCACCCCCACCCCCCCACCCCCACCCTCCCCCACACACAATGCAACGATAATATGAACGGTAGCAATGCGTGCGTAAAAAAGGAGCGTACAGGATGAGGAGACCGTACGCCTCGTCCCGCAGGTCGCGGTATGCTTTCCAGGGTTTGATCTCCAGCCTCTGCGGGTAGTTCCCCTCCTTCCTGTAAAGCGCCTCCAGCAGGCAAGGGGAGCCGATGTGGACCGACTCAAAAGAACCGAGCTTCATGCGGAAGATCTTGCCGAATTTCTTGTGGTAATCAACCTGGGAGGACACACACACACAACACACACACAACATAACCACCTTCGTCGTTTTTTTTGGGGGGGGGGGGGGAGAAACACGTTTGGTTATGTGCGCAATCGTGTCCGTGGATCAACCCGGTCTCACCGATCTGCGTGGAAATAACACGACATTACGCGTTCACGTTGCGCACGGCGCACACGCCGAGATCCAGCTTTGCGCGCAGACGACGCGCCAATCCTTCCCCCACTGGCTTCTGCGGAGAGCTGGTGCGTCCACACGCCACGTTTTGGCGCACGCATTGCGCGCAACGCGAACGCGTAATGCCGTGTTATTTGCGCGCGGATCGGCGAGAGCGGCTCGCGTGGATAGAGGGTACGTTACCAGTGCCTCGTGCTGTCTTGTCAGGCCGCCTTTGCGCAGCAGCTCTATCAGACTGCCGACCAGGGGCCACTTGGTGGGTCCGGGGATCGCGTCCAGACACTGCGCGCCGGAGGACGCGTGAGGGCACGGCCGCGCCTCCACAGCATCCTTCTCCTCCAGCACGCACACGGAGGAGGTGGGCTTGAAGTGCTGCAGCCCCACCGACTTCTTCTTGAGCAGCTCTACGATCTGCGGGACCTTCTGGATCTGCGCCCTCATTCTCGGTGCAGGCGGGCAGTTCTTCTCTCCACGGCCACGAGTTGATTTGGTTTTTTGTTTTTTTCTCTCTTTTCGTTTTGTCGCGCGCCAGTTATCTTTTCGGCGTTTCTTGTTTCCTGTTTCTTGGAAGTGTCACACCTTTGGCC
>JAJHIY020001162.1:117500-132172 GCA_022114975.2 Lampris megalopsis | reverse complement strand
TAATAGGAGCACTAGGGGCTGTGACCCCCAAACTGGGAGAGTGGCTGCAGCAGATTCCAGGAACAACGTGGGAGGTCTCTGTCCAGAAGAGTGCAGTCCTAGGAACAGCTAACATACAGTGCAGAACCCTCAAACTCCCAGGCCTCTGGTAGAGGACCCGAGCTTGAGGAAGACACAAACCACCCAAAAAAGGGGGAGAGGGAGAGAGAGAAAAAAAAAACGTGACCCGACCCCGGAGAAGCGGCTGATGATGAGATGATGATGATGATAGGATATACATAGTTATGTATGTAAACATATATATTACATCTGCTTAGTCAGTAGGACAGCATGCTGACTGAATGATTGGCTTCTTTACCAGTTTCTCGGATGGATGGATTGAAGGTTGGATGATGGATGGATGGAAAGATTGAACAGTGGATGAATGGATGGATGGAAACCTGTTTGAAAAAGCCTGAGGGTTTTGATTGGACGGTTGGTTAGTCAGTGTAGGCGGGTGATTGGAAGAGAGATGTTCTCCCAGGGGAGAGTAACCGGGGGAATATTCCACACCTTTAATCATTTTTCCTTCATCCGTCCTGGTTTTTCCTTCCCACCTAAACTATCCCTCCTCCTCATCTTTCCATCCTCCACTCTGGAATCAGACCGAGTCAGTAGTACTCTAATCACCATTGTACTGTGTGTACACAGTGGTAGCCTGGCGATGTTGCTGCAGAAAGATGTAGACAGGAAATACAACAAACCTTCCTGTTCTCACGTTGTACAAAGACGACACAACTCCACAAAGCACAGGAATGATGTGCGACATACTTACTATACTATATGTGTTGTACTGAGAGCAGAGTACTTACTATACTATATGTGTTGTACTGAGAGCAGAGTACTTACTATACTATATGTGTTGTACTGAGAGCAGAGTACTTACTATACTATATGTGTTGTACTGAGAGCAGAGTACTTACTATAGATATGTTGTACTGAGAGCAGAGTACTTACTATACTATATGTGTTGTACTGAGAGCAGAGTACTTACTATAGATATGTTGTACTGAGAGCAGAGTACTTACTATAGATATGTTGTACTGAGAGCAGAGTACTTACTATAGATATGTTGTACTGAGAGCAGAGTACTTACTATACTATATGTGTTGTACTGAGAGCAGAGTACTTACTATAGATATGTTGTACTGAGAGCAGAGTACTTACTATAGATATGTTGTACTGAGAGCAGAGTACTTACTATAGATATGTTGTACTGAGAGCAGAGTACTTACTATAGATATGTTGTACTGAGAGCAGAGTACTTACTATAGATATGTTGTACTGAGAGCAGAGTACTTACTATAGATATGTTGTACTGAGAGCAGAGTACTTACTATAGATATGTTGTACTGAGAGCAGAGTACTTACTATAGATGTGGCTATAAAGCCCAATCCTCCATCCACACTGTCTGCCACAGACAGAACAGTTGAGGTCACTGACTGGGGGTGTAGGTGTACTGACTGGGGGTGTAGGTGTACTGTCTGGGGGTGTAGGTGTACTGACTGGGGGTGTAGGTGTACTGACTGGGGGTGTAGGTGTACTGACTGGGGGTGTAGGTGTACTGTCTGGGGGTGTAGGTGTACTGACTGGGAGTGTAGGTGTACTGACTGGGGGTGTAGGTGTACTGTCTGGGGGTGTAGGTGTACTGACTGGGGGTGAGGTCACTGACTGGGGGTGTAGGTGTACTGACTGGGGGTGTAGGTGTACTGACTGGGGGTGTAGGTGTACTGTCTGGGGGTGTAGGTGTACTGACTGGGAGTGTAGGTGTACTGACTGGAGGTGTAGGTGTACTGACTGGGGGTGTAGGTGTACTGACTGGGGGTGAGGTCACTGACTGGGGGTGTAGGTGTACTGACTGGGGGTGTAGGTGTACTGACTGGGGGTGTAGGTGTACTGTCTGGGGGTGTAGGTGTACTGACTGGGGGTGTAGGTGTGGTACTGGCTTCATGTCTCTTCAGACGTCTCCTGGTCTGTCGGATCACCGCGGTCCTTCTCCAGCTGTTGCACCCCATGTTGACAGAGCTGCCGCCAGATGGAGCGTTGGGCGGCAAACACATATATATGATTGTGTGCACCTATGCATGTGTATGTTTGTGTGTGTGTGTGTAGTTGTATGTTTGTGTGTGTAGTTGTATGTTTGTGTGTGTGTAGTTATATGATTGTGTATGTAGTTGTATATTTGAGTGTGTGTAGCTGTATGTTTGTGAGTGTGTGTAGTTGTATGATTGTGTATGTAGTTGTATATTTGAGTGTGTGTAGCTGTATTTTTGTGAGTGTGTGTAGTTGTATGTTTGTGTGTTTGTAGTTGTATGTTTGAGTGGGTGTGTAGCTGTATGTTTGTGAGTGTGTGTGTGTAGTTGTATGTTTGAGTGGGTGTGTAGTTTGTTTGAGTGGGTGTGTAGTTGTGTGTGTGTGTGTGTGTGTGTGTGTGTGTGTGTGTGTGTGTGTGTGTGTGTGTGTGTGTGTGTGTGTTGACAGACATGAAATAGGAACAGTGTCATTTTTTCCTCATGGCAGACTGGAGCAACTAAACAACTATTTGGGAAAATCTGAATCACTTGGTGGGGAAATAGTCTAGAGGACGATGTGTGTGTGTGTGTCTGTGTGTGTGTCTGTGTGTGTGTGTGTGTGTGTTTCGTTCTGTGTGTCTCTCTCTTACTCTCTCATTCTCACGTGCTCTCTCACATCGATACAGCGATACTGTAATGCCAAGGAATGTGCAGTCATTCTTTGGTGTGTGTGTGTGTGTGTGTGTGTGTGTGTGTGTGTGTGTGTGCACGCGTGTGTGTGCGTGCTTCACACCTCCGGTCAGTGACGACTTCCCCCACCACATCCTGTTTACTTCCTGTTGCTCTAGTAACCAGTTCCTGTCTGAAACAACCTCATTAAATACAGAAAGCACACAACACACACACAGGTTAACGTGCACACTGTTGTGTTGTGTTGTGTTGTGTTGTGCAGGAGGGCTGCAGGCGGAGACACACAAGGTCATTGTCAGATGTCCAGGCCAGACCAAACTGAGCACGTGCACAACTCACAGGTAGGTCATCTCTCTTTCCCACTCTGTTAACACAGAACAGCGCCCCCTGTCCACCCGCCACCTGCTTTGTTTACAGCTCTGGCTTCAAGTTTGGGCTTGTTCCCTCTGAAGTCGATCTTGTGTGTTTGAATCCTGCAGCGTGTGAGCTGCCGTACAGCTGCATGTTGTGCGTTCACGGTCGATGTGGGTTCAGAAGGGTTCCCGCCGGTGTCAAACGTCTAACGGACATGTTGTAAATACAAGCAGTTCAAAGTTCACGTTCATGTTATACCAGTTCAGCTTTGTCAGGACACTCCAACTAATCTGTAACCGTTGTTCAATCCCTCAAAATACCACCGCTGTGTTTGTATTGTCCAGTGACATGCAGCTAACGACATGTAGCTAACGACATGTAGCTAACGACATGTAGCTAACGACATGCAGCCAATGACATGCAGCCAACGACATGCAGCCAACGACATGCAGCTAATGACATGTCTAACAACATGCAGCAAATGACATGTAGCTAACGACATGCGGCCAACGACATGTAGCCAACGACATGCAGCTAACGACATGCAGCCAACGACATGCAGCTAACGACATGTAGCTAACGACATGCAGCCAATGACATGCAGCCAATGACATGCAGCCAACGACATGCAGCCAACGACATGCAGCTAATGACATGTCTAACAACATGCAGCTAACAACATGTAACCAACGACATGCAGCTAACGACATGTAACCAACGACATGCAGCTAACGACATGTAACCAACGACATGCAGCTAACGACATGTAACCAACGACATGCAGCTAACGACATGTAACCAACGACATGCAGCTAACGACATGTACCTAACGACATGCAGCCAGCGACATGTAGCTAACGACATGTCTAACGACATGCAGCTAATGAGATGTCTAACAACATGCAGCCAATGACATGCAGCCAATGACATGCAGCTAACGACATGTACCTAACGACATCCAGTTAACAACATGTAGCTAACGACATGTCTAACAACATGCAGCTAACGACATGTCTAACAACATGCAGCCAATGACATGTAGCCAACGACATGCAGCCAACGACATGCAGCCAACGACATGTAGCTAACGACATCCAGTTAACAACATGTAGCTAACGACATGCGGCTAATGACATGCAGCCAATGACATTCAGCTAATGACATGCAGCTAACGACATGCAGTTAACGACATGTAGCTAACGACATGCAGCTAACGACATGTAGCCCTCGCTTTAACCTTCACGCTGCCTACTCCATACCGTTTGAAAAGGAATGGTCCGTTTCAACTGCCAGTACTTTAAAAACACTAAACAACCCTTACCAGAGACCTGCGACATGCAGCTCGTCCATCTGTTGGTGGATCTGCAGGAGCTGCAGGATCTGCAGGATGTCCTGCTGTGAAGCTCTGTTTACTTCCCGTATGACGTGTCTGACCACAGTCTTAGTTCCTGCTGCACCTTCATGACGACAAGCTCCCAATAAGGACGTCAAATGTCAGACTTGTAAGGCTTTTTCTTGCCTTTTCAGATACGTGTTTTCAAATAACTTTTCAGATACGTGTTTTCAAATAACAACGTCGCTGAAGAGGAAGGAACGAGAGAATTTCTTCACTGTGTGTTACGTTGACGATCTTTTTGACAAAAGTTTGTGATCTGGATATTTGTGGGTCGTCTGTCATCTGGGGTGGCGCAGTGGTTAGCACGGTCGCCTCACAGCAAGAAGGTGCTGGGTTCAAGCCCTGGGGTAGTCCAAGCTTGGGGGTCGTCCTCTGTTTGGGTTTGCATGTTCTCCCCGTGTCTGCGTGGGTTTCCTCCGGGGGGCGCCGGTTTTCTCCCACAGTCCAAAGACATGTAGGTCAGGTGACTCACCGTACTACATTGTCCCTAGGTGTGTGTGTGTGTGTGTGTGTGTGTGTGGCTCAGCCTTGTGATGGTCTGGCGGCCTGTCCAGGGTGTCTCCCAGGCCTGCCGCCCAGTGACTGCTGGGATAGACTCCAGCATCCCCACCACCCTGAGAGCAGGATAAGTGGTTTGGATAATGGATGGATAGATGGAAACCCACAAAGCCCGGTTCCTCTTATGCGTTAACATAATCTGGTTCTGGTTCTGATGTCTGTACAGACTGGTACACGCTGAACCGGTTCAGTGGTGTGTGTAGTTGTGTGAAGAGGCAGACGGCAGATCTCCTGATCCAGCTGGTTGTTGAATTGCCTCAATTCAAACTTTGTCCATGTTAGCATAGCAGGGAGTACAATCTGACCACATCCAGGAAGTGAACTAGAATACAGCTGTGTTCATGCAACACCCTCCCAGCACACACACACACACACACACACACACACACACACACACACACACACACAGGAATGGCAACAGCGTCTCCTGGAGTTGTGCAGTGTGTAAAGTGGTGTGGTCATTGAGAGCAGGGCGGATGCTGACGTGTGACATCTGACTGGTGGCATGAGATATTGTCCGTGTGATGCGACTTGGTGTGTGTGGTGTGAGTCCTTGAGGGAAGTTATGGAAGATTTTGCTTCAGATTAACACAAAAGCACGCACGCACACACACACACACAAAATCTCTCGTGCACATGCACGCACACACACACACACACACACATTGTCTCTCACACTCTCGCTTGCGCGCGCACACACACACACACACACTGTCTCTCATTTTTACACACATGCGTGCTCACACACACACACACACACACACACACACAAGGACCTCATTGTCTTTCAGCAGTCATTAGTGTCCAAAGATTTTGAAGTAATTTTCATGCGTTTGTGTGTTTTTGTGTGTGTGTTTCTATATATATATATGTGTGTGTGTGTGTGTGTTTGTGTGTGTGTGTGTGTGTGTGTGTGTTCTTGGGGTCTGGACACACTATAATAAGGTAAATATAGAGCCCAACCTCCCCCTCAGTGCGTCTCTTTCTCTGCTCAGTGTGGTATTAGTGCAGCTGTCTCTCTCTGCTTGTGTTACTTTACTGTGATCCTTACAGCCTGGTTGCCAACCCGTGCAGCGACTGGTCGATGTGTAGGACTTTCCCTGTAGTGCAGCGACTGGTCGATGTGTAGGACTTTCCCTGTAGTCCGGCGACTGGTCGATGTGTAGGACTTTCCCTGTAGCCCGGCGACTGGTCGATGTGTAGGACTTTCCCTGTAGCCCAGCGACTGGTCGATGTGCAGGACTTTCCCTGTAGTCCAGCGACTGGTCGATGTGTAGGACTTTCCCTGTAGTCCGGCGACTGGTCGATGTGTAGGACTTTCCCTGTAGTCCGGCGACTGGTCGATGTGTAGGACTTTCCCTGTAGTCCGGCGACTGGTCGATGTGTAGGACTTTCCCTGTAGTCCGGCGACTGGTCGATGTGCAGGACTTTCCCTGTAGTCCGGCGACTGGTCGATGTGTAGGACTTTCCCTGTAGTCCGGCGACTGGTCGATGTGTAGGACTTTCCCTGTAGTCCAGCGACTGGTCGATGTGTAGGACTTTCCCTGTAGTCCAGCGACTGGTCGATGTGTAGGACTTTCCCTGTAGTGCAGCGACTGGTCGATGTGTAGGACTTTCCCTGTAGTGCAGCGACTGGTCGATGTGTAGGACTTTCCCTGTAGTCCAGCGACTGGTCGATGTGTAGGACTTTCCCTGTAGTCCAGCGACTGGTCGATGTGTAGGACTTTCCCTGTAGTCCAGCGACTGGTCGATGTGTAGGACTTTCCCTGTAGTCCAGCGACTGGTCGATGTGTAGGACTTCCCTGTAGTCCAGCGACTGGTCGATGTGTAGGACTTTCCCTGTAGTCCAGCGACTGGTCGATGTGCAGGACTTTCCCTGTAGTCCAGCGACTGGTCGATGTGTAGGACTTTCCCTGTAGTGCAGCGACTGGTCGATGTGCAGGACTTTCCCTGTAGTCCAGCGACTGGTCGATGTGTAGGACTTTCCCTGTAGTCCAGCGACTGGTCGATGTGTAGGACTTTCCCTGTAGCCCAGCGACTGGTCGATGTGTAGGACTTTCCCTGTAGCCCAGCGACTGGTCGATGTGTAGGACTTTCCCTGTAGTCCAGCGACTGGTCGATGTGTAGGACTTTCCCTGTAGTCCAGCGACTGGTCGATGTGCAGGACTTTCCCTGTAGCCCAGCGACTGGTCGATGTGTAGGACTTTCCCTGTAGTCCAGCGACTGGTCGATGTGTAGGACTTTCCCTGTAGCCCAGCCACTGGTCGATGTGTAGGACTTTCCCTGTAGTCCAGCGACTGGTCGATGTGTAGGACTTTCCCTGTAGCCCGGCGACTGGTCGATGTGCAGGACTTTCCCTGTAGTCCGGCGACTGGTCGATGTGTAGGACTTTCCCTGTAGTCCGGCGACTGGTCGATGTGTAGGACTTTCCCTGTAGTCCGGCGACTGGTCGATGTGTAGGACTTTCCCTGTAGTCCGGCGACTGGTCGATGTGTAGGACTTTCCCTGTAGTCCGGCGACTGGTCGATGTGCAGGACTTTCCCTGTAGTCCGGCGACTGGTCGATGTGCAGGACTTTCCCTGTAGTCCGGCGACTGGTCGATGTGTAGGACTTTCCCTGTAGTCCAGCGACTGGTCGATGTGTAGGACTTTCCCTGTAGTGCAGCGACTGGTCGATGTGTAGGACTTTCCCTGTAGTGCAGCGACTGGTCGATGTGTAGGACTTTCCCTGTAGTCCAGCGACTGGTCGATGTGTAGGACTTTCCCTGTAGTCCAGCGACTGGTCGATGTGTAGGACTTTCCCTGTAGTGCAGCGACTGGTCGATGTGTAGGACTTTCCCTGTAGTCCAGCGACTGGTCGATGTGTATGACTTTCCCTGTAGTGCAGCGACTGGTCGATGTGTAGGACTTTCCCTGTAGTCCAGCGACTGGTCGATGTGTAGGACTTCCCTGTAGTCCAGCGACTGGTCGATGTGTAGGACTTTCCCTGTAGTCCAGCGACTGGTCGATGTGCAGGACTTTCCCTGTAATCCAGCGACTGGTCGATGTGTAGGACTTTCCCTGTAGTGCAGCGACTGGTCGATGTGTAGGACTTTCCCTGTAGTCCAGCGACTGGTCGATGTGTAGGACTTTCCCTGTAGTCCAGCGACTGGTCGATGTGTAGGACTTTCCCTGTAGTCCAGCGACTGGTCGATGTGCAGGACTTTCCCTGTAATCCAGCGACTGGTCGATGTGTAGGACTTTCCCTGTAGTGCAGCGACTGGTCGATGTGTAGGACTTTCCCTGTAGCCCAGCGACTGGTCGATGTGTAGGACTTTCCCTGTAGTCCAGCGACTGGTCGATGTGTAGGACTTTCCCTGTAGTGCAGCGACTGGTCGATGTGTAGGACTTTCCCTGCAGTCCAGCGACTGGTCGATGTGTAGGACTTTCCCTGTAGTGCAGCGACTGGTCGATGTGTAGGACTTTCCCTGTAGCCCAGCGACTGGTCGATGTGTAGGACTTTCCCTGTAGTCCAGCGACTGGTCGATGTGTAGGACTTTCCCTGTAGCCCAGCGACTGGTCGATGTGTAGGACTTTCCCTGTAGTGCAGCGACTGGTCGATGTGTAGGACTTTCCCTGTAGTGCAGCGACTGGTCGATGTGTAGGACTTTCCCTGTAGTCCAGCGACTGGTCGATGTGTAGGACTTTCCCTGTAGTCCAGCGACTGGTCGATGTGTAGGACTTTCCCTGTAGTGCAGCGACTGGTCGATGTGTAGGACTTTCCCTGTAGTCCAGCGACTGGTCGATGTGTAGGACTTCCCTGTAGTCCAGCGACTGGTCGATGTGTAGGACTTTCCCTGTAGTCCAGCGACTGGTCGATGTGCAGGACTTTCCCTGTAATCCAGCGACTGGTCGATGTGTATGACTTTCCCTGTAGTGCAGCGACTGGTCGATGTGTAGGACTTTCCCTGTAGTCCAGCGACTGGTCGATGTGTAGGACTTTCCCTGTAGTCCAGCGACTGGTCGATGTGCAGGACTTTCCCTGTAATCCAGCGACTGGTCGATGTGTAGGACTTTCCCTGTAGTGCAGCGACTGGTCGATGTGTAGGACTTTCCCTGTAGCCCAGCGACTGGTCGATATGTAGGACTTTCCCTGTAGTCCAGCGACTGGTCGATGTGTAGGACTTTCCCTGTAGTCCAGCGACTGGTCGATGTGTAGGACTTTCCCTGTAGTCCAGCGACTGGTCGATGTGCAGGACTTTCCCTGTAGCCCAGCGACTGGTCGATGTGTAGGACTTTCCCTGTAGCCCAGCGACTGGTCGATGTGTAGGACTTTCCCTGTAGTCCAGCGACTGGTCGATGTGTAGGACTTTCCCTGTAGCCCAGCGACTGGTCGATGTGTAGGACTTTCCCTGTAGCGCAGCGACTGGTCGATGTGTAGGACTTTCCCTGTAGTGCAGCGACTGGTCGATGTGTAGGACTTTCCCTGTAGTCCAGCGACTGGTCGATGTGTAGGACTTTCCCTGTAGTCCAGCGACTGGTCGATGTGTAGGACTTTCCCTGTAGTGCAGCGACTGGTCGATGTGTAGGACTTTCCCTGTAGTCCAGCGACTGGTCGATGTGTAAGACTTCCCTGTAGTCCAGCGACTGGTCGATGTGTAGGACTTTCCCTGTAGTCCAGCGACTGGTCGATGTGCAGGACTTTCCCTGTAATCCAGCGACTGGTCGATGTGTATGACTTTCCCTGTAGTGCAGCGACTGGTCGATGTGTAGGACTTTCCCTGTAGTCCAGCGACTGGTCGATGTGTAGGACTTTCCCTGTAGTCCAGCGACTGGTCGATGTGTAGGACTTTCCCTGTAGCCCAGCGACTGGTCGATATGTAGGACTTTCCCTGTAGTCCAGCGACTGGTCGATGTGTAGGACTTTCCCTGTAGTCCAGCGACTGGTCGATGTGTAGGACTTTCCCTGTAGTCCAGCGACTGGTCGATGTGCAGGACTTTCCCTGTAGCCCAGCGACTGGTCGATGTGTAGGACTTTCCCTGTAGTCCAGCGACTGGTCGATGTGTAGGACTTTCCCTGTAGTGCAGCGACTGGTCGATGTGTAGGACTTTCCCTGCAGTCCAGCGACTGGTCGATGTGTAGGACTTTCCCTGTAGTGCAGCGACTGGTCGATGTGTAGGACTTTCCCTGTAGCCCAGCGACTGGTCGATGTGTAGGACTTTCCCTGTAGTCCAGCGACTGGTCGATGTGTAGGACTTTCCCTGTAGCCCAGCGACTGGTCGATGTGTAGGACTTTCCCTGTAGTCCAGCGACTGGTCGATGTGTAGGACTTTCCCTGTAGTCCGGCGACTGGTCGATGTGCAGGACTTTCCCTGTAGTCCGGCGACTGGTCGATGTGTAGGACTTTCCCTGTAGTGCAGCGACTGGTCGATGTGTAGGACTTTCCCTGTAGTCCGGCGACTGGTCGATGTGCAGGACTTTCCCTGTAGTCCAGCGACTGGTCGATGTGTAGGACTTTCCCTGTAGTCCAGCGACTGGTCGATGTGTAGGACTTTCCCTGTAGTCTAGCGACTGGTCGATGTGTAGGACTTTCCCTGTAGTCCAGCGACTGGTCGATGTGTAGGACTTTCCCTGTAGTCCAGCGACTGGTCGATGTGCAGGACTTTCCCTGCAGTCCAGCGACTGGTCGATGTGTAGGACTTTCCCTGTAGTCCAGCGACTGGTCGATGTGCAGGACTTTCCCTGTAGTCCAGCGACTGGTCGATGTGTAGGACTTTCCCTGTAGTCCAGCGACTGGTCGATGTGTAGGACTTTCCCTGCAGTCCAGCGACTGGTCGATGTGCAGGACTTTCCCTGCAGTCCAGCGACTGGTCGATGTGTAGGACTTTCCCTGTAGTCCAGCGACTGGTCGATGTGCAGGACTTTCCCTGTAGTCCAGCGACTGGTCGATGTGTAGGACTTTCCCTGTAGTGCAGCGACTGGTCGATGTGTAGGACTTTCCCTGTAGTGCAGCGACTGGTCGATGTGTAGGACTTTCCCTGTAGTCCGGCGACTGGTCGATGTGTAGGACTTTCCCTGTAGTGCAGCGACTGGTCGATGTGTAGGACTTTCCCTGTCGCTCCCGAACATAATAGAAAAATAAATACACAAATACATTATCAAAGAAAGAAAAGATCAATCAGTTCATCTGGATACAATGTTGACTGACAGATACATTACATCCCTCAGAGTGGTGTAATGTATCTGTCAATAAACGTATCCAGATGAGCTGATTAATCTTCCTTTGATCTCTTGCCTGGATTACTGAGCATGTATCAGTACACAAATACATTGTGTCTGATTAATGTTGAGTTCTGCAGGTGCCTTTCTTTTTTTCTCTCTTTTTTTGTGGCATTTTGTGCCTTTTATTGGATAGCGATAGTAGGGAGAGACAGGAAAGGCAGGGGAGGGAGGGGATGACATGCAGCAAAGAGCCCGGGCCGAATTCTAACCCAGGCCGCTGCGGTAAGGACTCAGCCTTATGTGGTACCACTCTACCAGGTGAGCCCCTGGGGCGCCCCGCAGGTGCCTCCCTCCCTGCATCCAGCTGTTGTGTTTGTTTGCAGTGTAACAGCTGCTGCTTTAAAGTGACCAATCAGATAAGAGAAGCGTAGTGGTACATAAACTGTCACAAACGTCAACATACGGCACATAATGTTTAGCTAGCATGGTGGAGGCCCCACATGATAAGCGCCGTGAATGTGTTCAAGGCCAAGCTCGGTGATTGGAGCACACATCTAAACAACGGGAGGCGGACACCCTTTCCAAACCTGCGGAACATGTCACCGGGCATCGAAGGGCGTTTTCACATTAGGGACAATTGCTTCATACCATGCCTGAGTACGACTGCCCCCAACGCGCCGGTTAGCTTTCACATTAGTGCCGTTGTTCTTACCCGAGTACTCTCGCATATCCACACATGAGACTGGCATGTGCCGCACACATACGCAGAGACAGGCAGCGTTGAGAAATGCCTTTGTAGCATAGCAGTCCACTTCCGTGTTTTGGTACGATGTTTTCACACGTGATGCGAACCACACCAGAGTACGCATGAACCACACCAGAGTACACATGAACCACACCAGAGTACACATGAACCATACCGGAGTACACATGAACCACACCAGAGTACACATGAACCATACCGGAGTACACATGAACCACACCAGAGTACACATGAACCATACCAGAGTACACATTAGCCGTGCCAGAGTACACATGAACCACACCGGAGTACACATTAGCTGTGCCGGAGTACACATGAACCATACCGGAGTACACATGAACCATACCAGAGTACACATGAACCATACCGGAGTACACATGAACCATACCTGAGTACACATTAGCTGTGCCGGAGTACACATGAACCACACCGGAGTACACATGAACCATACCGGAGTACACATGAACCATACCTGAGTACACATTAGCCGTGCCAGAGTACACATGAACCACACCGGAGTACACATTAGCTGTGCCGGAGTACACATGAACCATACCGGAGTACACATGAACCATACCAGAGTACACATGAACCATACCTGAGTACACATTAGCTGTGCCGGAGTACACATGAACCACACCGGAGTACACATGAACCATACCGGAGTACACATGAACCATACCTGAGTACACATTAGCCGTGCCAGAGTACACATGAACCACACCGGAGTACACATGAACCATACCGGAGTACACATGAACCACACCGGAGTACACATGAACCACACCAGAGTACACATTAGCTGTGCCGGAGTACACATGAACCATACCCAAGTACACATGAACTGTACTCAAGCCCACCTTTTCCCATGGCCGGGTACAGTACGCAGTGGGTCAAGTGTACTCGGATCTGGACCCGGGTCGAAAGTGTGAAAGCGCCTGAAGACAAGGATGCTTCTCGTCCTGAGCAGTGCTGTGCTTACCTGGACGAAGCGGCCACAGCAGTCGGCATTTTGGTGAGTCGGACATCATGAAGACCTTGCTGAATTCCTCTCGAACCCGTGCCTGCCCATTGATATAGAACAGGTAGCAGCCAAATTCCAGCAAGTATTTGCTTTGCCAAGTGGCGTTGACATTGAGATGGTTATTTGCAGATGACACAGAGCTGAAAGCAGATCAGGGGACGGGGACTTCTGGAGACTTGTCAGCAGAGAGGGGTTTACCCCCCTCTCCGCATGTGCACTACGAGGGCCTACTCTGGGCCCACTTACATCTGGGAAATGGCGTTTTCACAGAGGAAAATAATCAAACCAAAGTACAGGAGCAATCTTATTGACAGACACCTCACAGACTGGCTCAGACCGGCTGTCCGTCGCTATGAGCCAAACTACCGAGCACTCACAGACAGTGTTCAGTCTCCACCTTCACACTGATGTGACTAACATGACTGCAACAGCTTTTTTCCCCCGGATTTCCCCCTCTTTTTCTCCCCAGTTGTATTCGGCCAATTACCCCACTCTTCCAAGCCGTCCCGGTCTCTGCTCCCCCCCCCCCTGCTGATCCGGGGAGGGCTGCAGACTACCACTTGTCTCCTCCCATACATGTGGAGTCACCAGCCGCTTCTTTTCACCTGACAGTGAGGAGTTTCACCAGGGGGACATAGTGCGTGGGAGGATCATGCTATCCCCCCCCCAACAGGCACCCCAACTGACCAGGGGAGGCACTAGTGCAGCAACCAGGACACATACCCACACCCCACTAAGCCGGAGGTAACATGTGGATTTGAACTGGCTATTACTGTCTTGCTAGCCAGCGGAATAGACCGCTACGCCACCCGGACGCCCATGACTGTGACAGTTTTGACTCTGTTGGCTTTGTGAGAAGTGATGATGATGATGATGATGATGATGATGATGATGATGCAGAAGATGGGACCTCGAACTGCCCTGAGCTTAACTGCACCCACGGACTGTTTTGGTAAATGTAGGAACTTGCATGAGCTTCAGGGGCTAAGTACCATCCTATACAGTACCGTGTATTTACCATCTTATACAGTACCATGTATTTACCATCCTATACAGTACCGTGTATTTACCATCCTATACAGTAGCGTGTATTTACCATCTTATACAGTACCGTGTATTTACCATCTTATACAGTACCGTGTATTTACCATCTTATACAGTACCGTGTATTTACCATCTTATACAGTACCATGTATTTACCATCCTATACAGTACCGTGTATTTACCATCCTATACAGTACTGTGTATTTACCATCTTATACAGTACCGTGTATTTACCATCCTATACAGTACCATGTATTTACCATCCTATACAGTACTGTGTATTTACCATCTTATACAGTACCGTGTATTTACCATCTTATACAGTACCATGTATTTACCATCCTATACAGTACCGTGTATTTACCATCCTATACAGTAGCGTGTATTTACCATCTTATACAGTACCGTGTATTTACCATCCTATACAGTACTGTGTATTTACCATCTTATACAGTACCGTGTGTGTACCATCTTATACAGTACCATGTATTTACCATCCTATACAGTACCATGTATTTACCATCCTATACAGTACCGTGTGTGTACCATCTTATACAGTACCGTGTGTGTACCATCCTATACAGTACCGT
>JAJHIY020001162.1:110000-112500 GCA_022114975.2 Lampris megalopsis | reverse complement strand
CCTGGGCTGATACCGGCCCGCAGCTAGCATGATACTGATACCGGCCCGCAGCTAGCATGATACTGATACCGGCCCGCAGCTAGCATGATACTGATACCGGCCCGCAGCTAGCATGATACTGATACTGGCCTGCAGCTAACATGTCCATACTGCAAATCACACACAGGGACACTTGAAAACCACATGAGGTGTTTATTTTATTAGTTTTCTTGTTCCACACTTTATAATGAGTAGCTGTAAATAGTGGTTAATAAATGAGTAATATGGCACATATCAGCTCTTACAACATCAGCAGGTTCTTAAAATTATCAACAGCCATCTTGTAATTTTCGAGTAACTGTTAATAATAATAATAATATTAAAACTGTGTTGATATGGAACTACTTTCTGTGTGTGTTAAGCGCAGGGATACTTCGTGACATCATCGGTAGTGATGCGCCAGATAGGAAGTCCAGTCCAGTGAGCCTACGAGTGAAAGTTATCGGTGTAACGGTGTTATGTTGTAATGTGAATAACGTTAGTGGAGACTTGGTGTGGTTAATGCCGACACACAACACTACATGGTGTCAGAAGGCTGGCCAAGTTTCCACCGTGTCATGGGCCGCTCTGACGCCACAAAAACCAAGCAAAAAACAAGAACATCTAAAAACAAAGAACGAATGAGAATTACATTTAGGCCCAATATGTATAAACCTGAGGTCAAGTTTAGTCATAATTTCCTAAATGGTACTAAATACAACAATATTTCTTATAAGTACCCGATTACTCATTTACTGTGTACAGCTACTAATGATAAAGCATTATGTTAGTGTAATTGTGTTTCTATGATGGCATGTGGACCAGCAGTCTGTGACTTCTTCTGGCATGTGAGTGGCAGTCATTGAACTGCATTCTGGGCTGGGATTGGTCCAGTTGCATTCTGGGCTGGGATTGGTCCAGTTGCATTCTGGGCTGGGATTGGTCCAGCTGGCCGGGTCAAAACAAGAGGCCGGCCAATGAGGAATGGGAGAAAAAGAGAGAGGAAGTTGACTGCCAGCTGGGCCACTTGTTTAAGTCGCTGTTATGGAGTCATTGGGGTGAGAGAGGGAGAGAGAGACGGGGAGAGAGAGAGAGAGAGAGAGGAGTGGGCGGCCTACTTCAGTCTCTGTGGAACCCAATGACCTCACAGCTCATTTGGAACGGAGAGAAGGAAGAAAGAGAGAGAGAGAGAGAGAGAGAGAGAGAGAGAGACTTTTTTTAACTTTCAACAAACTTTAATAAAAATCACAAGAAAATTACAACACAAAGACCAACATGGTCAGTAACATCAGAGTCACAGAATCTAAATCATCTCAGGACACTCCCCAAGACCAGAGACAGAGACGGGGGGGGGGGGGGGATGAACGACTTAGAGTTGACGAGGAGCGAGAGAGAAACGACAGGAGCGGGACGAGTGAGGGGAACATGGATAGGAAGGAGTAAGAGACCTGATGATTTATTGAAAGAAAGGGTTTCAAAACCCACGGCCTGCTTCAGGAAAGAAGAAAAACAAACCTCCGTCTGTCGCGTCTCGGAAGAAAAGATTCAACTGTTGGAAACCAGGAAAAAACATCAGTTTCTTGTTTTTCGCTGGCGTGCCGCCATCTTGGACCAGCCATCAGTTCGCCAGCCTAAAGCGGACAGCTAAGCCCCGCCCCCTCCCTCCCTCCTCAACCAGTGAGGTCTTTCACAGCTCCGAGCGTCCCACGACCGAGCAGTGATGGTTATGCCAGGTGGACGTCACACGACTTTTCAAACCTTTTAGAAATCCCGTGAAAGGAGAGCAGCTCTACCGGCAGTCCGAGGACCGTCTTCTACGACTCGTCGTGGACACAGCGCACACTGGGCGACTCAGGAAGGACAGAATCGTCACAGGATGTTTACAACACTTTCTCAAGTCCTCGCGCTGCTACAGCGATTTGCCATGGCAACGCGGCAACGCGGTGTGTGTTCCGGGACGCCCGTCAGCGCGGCCGGTCCTGCCGGGCCGGGTTTCTCCGGTTCCTCCTCTCTGCCGTGGTAAACGTCCGCCGCGCCGTTAAAAGGGGGCAGCCGTGTTGCTGCCACAGCGCCACCAACAGCTCTTCTCCTTGTCTCGCCCACTTCTTCTGTTGACATACATATGAAATCTGTGTTCTCAATTGTAGAAGTAAATCTTTACTTCCCGAGTACATACGGGTACTGTGTGACGGACACAACAGCAGCCAATGAAATGCGCTGAGATTGACACGTGGTCTGTGCGTATATAAAAGTGCACCTGTCAATAAAGTGTCTTTTTCTCCGTTTGATCCTGGTAAGAACAGAGCTGACGCCCCACTGTGTATTTATTCCTCCGTAAAGTTAGCATAGTGTAACGAGCATGGATAAGTAGACACGTTGGTCCTGGACTAACGGGTCGGGCCCTTTAGTCGACTGGTTAACGTTGTCGCTTGCGGAGCGGGAGACACGGGTTCGCGTCCCGGCCGCGGCAGTTCCTCTGGTT
>JAJHIY020001162.1:95000-105000 GCA_022114975.2 Lampris megalopsis | reverse complement strand
CTTCTGCACCAAATCACAGAGATGCTCCTGCACCAACACACAGAGGTGCTCCTGCACCAACACACAGAGGTGCTTCTTCTGCACCAACACACAGAGGTGCTCCTGCACCAACACACAGAGGTGCTCCTGCACCAACACACAGAGGTGCTCCTGCCCCAACACACAGAGGTGCTTCTTCTGCACCAAAACACAGAGGTGCTCCTGCCCCAACACACAGAGGTGCTCCTGCACCAACACACAGAGGTGCTCCTGCCCCAACACACAGAGGTGCTTCTTCTGCACCAACACACAGAGGTGCTTCTTCTGCACCAACACACAGAGGTGCTTCTTCTGCACCAACACACAGAGGTGCTTCTTCTGCACCAACACACAGAGGTGCTCCTGCACCAACACACGGAGGTGCTTCTTCTGCACCAACACACAGAGGTGCTCCTGCACCAACACACGGAGGTGCTTCTTCTGCACCAAATCACAGAGATGCTCCTGCACCAACACACAGAGGTGCTCCTGCACCAACACACAGAGGTGCTTCTTCTGCACCAACACACAGAGGTGCTTCTTCTGCACCAACACACAAAGGTGCTCCTGCACCAACACACAGAGGTGCTTCTTCTGCACCAACACACAGAGGTGCTTCTGCACCAACACACAGAGGTGCTTCTTCTGCACCAACACACAGAGGTGCTCCTGCACCAACACACGGAGGTGCTTCTTCTGCACCAACACACAGAGGTGCTCCTGCACCAACACACGGAGGTGCTTCTTCTGCACCAAATCACAGAGATGCTCCTGCACCAACACACAGAGGTGCTCCTGCACCAACACACGGAGGTGCTTCTTCTGCACCAAATCACAGAGATGCTCCTGCACCAACACACAGAGGTGCTCCTGCACCAACACACAGAGGTGCTTCTTCTGCACCAACACACAGAGGTGCTTCTTCTGCACCAACACACAAAGGTGCTCCTGCACCAACACACAGAGGTGCTTCTTCTGCACCAACACACAGAGGTGCTTCTGCACCAACACACAGAGGTGCTTCTTCTGCACCAACACACAGAGGTGCTCCTGCACCAACACACGGAGGTGCTTCTTCTGCACCAACACACAGAGGTGCTCCTGCACCAACACACGGAGGTGCTTCTTCTGCACCAAATCACAGAGATGCTCCTGCACCAACACACAGAGGTGCTCCTGCACCAACACACAGAGGTGCTTCTTCTGCACCAACACACAGAGGTGCTCCTGCACCAACACACAGAGGTGCTCCTGCACCAACACACAGAGGTGCTCCTGCCCCAACACACAGAGGTGCTTCTTCTGCACCAACACACAGAGGTGCTCCTGCCCCAACACACAGAGGTGCTCCTGCACCAACACACAGAGGTGCTTCTTCTGATCCAACACACAGAGGTGCTCCTGCCCCAACACACGGAGGGGCTTCTTCTGCCCCAACACACAGAGGTGCTCCTGCCCCAACCCACGGAGGGGCTTCTTCTGCCCCAACACACAGAGGTGCTCCTGCCCCAACACACGGAGGGGCTTCTTCTGCACCAACACACAGAGGTGCTCCTGCCCCAACCCACGGAGGGGCTTCTTCTGCCCCAACACACAGAGGTGCTTCTTCTGCACCAACACACAGAGGTGCTCCTGCCCCAACACACAGAGGTGCTTCTTCTGCACCAACACACAGAGGTGCTCCTGCACCAACACACAGAGGGGCTTCTTCTGCACCAACACACAGAGGTGCTCCTGCACCAACACACAGAGGTGCTTCTTCTGCACCAACACACAGAGGTGCTTCTTCTGCACCAACACACAGAGGTGCTCCTGCCCCAACACACAGAGGTGCTTCTTCTGCACCAACACACAGAGGTGCTCCTGCCCCAACACACAGAGGTGCTTCTTCTGCACCAACACACAGAGGTGCTCCTGCACCAACACACAGAGGTGCTTCTTCTGCACCAACACACAGAGGTGCTCCTGCACCAACACACAGAGGTGCTCCTGCCCCAACACACAGAGGTGCTTCTTCTGCACCAACACACAGAGGTGCTCCTGCCCCAACACACAGAGGTGCTTCTTCTGCACCAACACACAGAGGTGCTCCTGCACCAACACACAGAGGTGCTTCTTCTGCACCAAATCACAGAGGTGCTTCTTCTGCACCAACACACAGAGGTGCTTCTTCTGCACCAACACACAGAGATGGTGCTCCTGCACCAACACACAGAGGTGCTTCTTCTGCACCAACACACAGAGATGGTGCTCCTGCACCAACATGCAGAGGTGCGACAGGGTTTCTTTGATGGATGGTCCGGGGAAATTACCTTTAAATCCTAATATGTTCACAAAGTTTGCAGTGATATCTGTTGACACTCCGATACAGACACTGGTCTGACATGCTGCCTCCTCTGGTCGGTCGGGGGCGCCTGTTCCGGGGGGGGGGGACTGGGGGGAATAGCATGATCCTCCCACACGCAGCTTTCCCCTGGTGAAACTCCTCACTGTCAGGTGAAAAGAAGCGGCTGGTGACTCCACATGTATGGGAGGAGGCATGTGGTAGTCTGCAGCCCTCGCCGGATCAGCAGAGGGGGGGAGCAGAGACCGGGACGGCTCGGAAGAGTGGGGTAATTGGCCGGGTACAACTGGGGAGAAAAAGGGGGGATCCATAAATAAATAAATAGAAGTAATGGATCGGCTCGGTACTCAGTATCAACCAACGCTTCAAGATTTGTACTGTGAATCGGTATCGACAGTGAAAAAGTGAGAGCATCCATGATCATCTGCCGCATGTCATGAATCCCACCAGCTTACACCTGAGGTCCCCGTCCTGTGAGGCTGTCCATGCTTTCTTACATCTGAGGTCCCCGTCCTGAGGCTGTCCATGCTTTCTTACACCTGAGGTCCCTGTCCTGTGAGGCTGTCCATGCTTTCTTACACCTGAGGTCCCTGTCCTGTGAGGCTGTCCATGCTTTCTTACATCTGAAGTCCCCGTCCTGAGGCTGTCCATGCTTTCTTACACCTGAGGTCCCCGTCCTGAGTCTGTCCATGCTTTCTTACACCTGAGGTCCCTGTCCTGTGAGGCTGTCCATGCTTTCTTACACCTGAGGTCCCCGTCCTGTGAGGCTGTCCATGCTTTCTTACATCTGAGGTCCCCGTCCTGAGTCTGTCCATGCTTTCTTACACCCGAGGTCCCCGTCCTGTGAGGCTGTCCATGCTTTCTTACACCTGAGGTCCCCGTCCTGTGAGGCTGTCCATGCTTTCTTATACCTGAGGTCCCCGTCCTGTGAGGCTGTCCATGCTTTCTTACACCTGAGGTCCCTGTCCTGTGAGGCTGTCCATGCTTTCTTACACCTGAGGTCCCTGTCCTGTGAGGCTGTCCATGCTTTCTTACATCTGAAGTCCCCGTCCTGAGGCTGTCCATGCTTTCTTACACCTGAGGTCCCCGTCCTGAGTCTGTCCATGCTTTCTTACACCTGAGGTCCCTGTCCTGTGAGGCTGTCCATGCTTTCTTACACCTGAGGTCCCCGTCCTGTGAGGCTGTCCATGCTTTCTTACATCTGAGGTCCCCGTCCTGAGTCTGTCCATGCTTTCTTACACCCGAGGTCCCCGTCCTGTGAGGCTGTCCATGCTTTCTTACACCTGAGGTCCCCGTCCTGTGAGGCTGTCCATGCTTTCTTATACCTGAGGTCCCCGTCCTGTGAGGCTGTCCATGCTTTCTTATACCCGAGGTCCCCGTCCTGTGAGGCTGTCCATGCTTTCTTACACCTGAGGTCCCCGTCCTGTGAGGCTGTCCATGCTTTCTTATACCTGAGGTCCCTGTCCTGTGAGGCTGTCCATGCTTTCTTATACCTGAGGTCCCCGTCCTGTGAGGCTGTCCATGCTTTCTTATACCTGAGGTCCCCGTCCTGTGAGGCTGTCCATGCTTTCTTATACCTGAGGTCCCCGTCCTGTGAGGCTGTCCATGCTTTCTTATACCTGAGGACCCCGTCCTGTGAGGCTGTCCATGCTTTCTCTGCATCACAGAAGTCACAGGTCCCTACACGCTTATGCGTCAAGCTACAAAACCACAGTGTGTGTGTGTGTGTGCACGTGTGTGTGCATGCGGTGTGTGTAGACACCACTTGTGCACAGTGACAAACATGGCCATGTGTCGTTGGTCATCCGTCCCACCTCCACAGCCTCCAACAAATTGATGTCCTACACCGTACCACCTCGCCACCTCGCCTCCCCTCCACATCCAGAATGGTGAGCGAGCTTGGTTTCATGAGCTGTGCTCCCTGCCTGAGCCCCGGGGGCCACGTCTCCTCCTGTACGCTCCCCGAGCCTCCTGTCTCCCTGAGCACTATCATTCTTTCCGTTCAGCTTCCTCTCGTATAAATATTTGAGCAGCCCCATTAGGGAGTGAGGTAATCTTAACACATGTACACACACACACACACACACACACACACACACACACACATCAAGGCTTGCGTGAAGGGATACTGTCTAATATTCTTGTCAGAACGTTAGGCCCCTGAAGCTAGCGGGCTTATTAAGAGCGAAACAGGTTTAACGAGTTTAGACTGTTCATTAACCAGGAACCTGATTAATTAATGGTTGGGAGCGTTCATTAACGAGTAGCGAGATTAATTAAAACTACAGACGGCGGAAGTGTAACTTTAAATGGAGAGGAATGACATTGAGGAATGATTCCTACTACCAGAACAGTGGAAATTAAATAGAACGAGAGAGGGACAGAGAGAGAGAGGGGGGGACAGAGAGAGAGGGAGAGGGTCAGAGAGAGAGAGAGAGAGAGAGAGAGAGAGAGGGACAGAGAGAGGGAGAGAGAGAGACAGAGAGAGGGAGAGGGTCAGAGAGAGAGAGAGAGGGACAGAGAGAGAGTGAGACACAGAGAGGGAGAGGGATAGAGAGAGGGAGAGGGTCAGAGAGAGAGAGAGAGAGAGAGAGAGAGAGAGAGAGAGAGAGAGAGAGAGAGAGAGAGGTCAGAGAGAGACACAGAGAGAGGGAGAGGGTCAGAGAGAGAGAGAGAGGGACAGAGAGAGAGTGAGACACAGAGAGGGAGAGGGACAGAGAGAGGGAGAGGGTCAGAGAGAGAGGGAGAGAGACAGAGAGGGAGAGGGTCAGAGAGAGAGAGAGAGGGACAGAGAGAGAGTGAGACACAGAGAGGGAGAGCGACAGAGAGAGGGAGAGGGTCAGAGAGAGGGAGAGAGACAGAGAGGGAGAGGGTCAGAGAGAGAGAGAGAGGGACAGAGAGAGAGTGAGAGACAGAGAGGGAGAGGGACAGAGAGAGGGAGAGGGTCAGAGAGAGAGAGAGAGGGAGAGGGACAGAGAGAGAGGGAGAGGGTCAGAGAGAGAGAGAGGGACAGAGAGAGAGAGAGAGGGTCAGAGAGAGAGGGAGAGGGACAGGGACAAAGAGAAGGAGAGGGTAAGAGAGAGAGGGAGAGGGACAGAGAGAAGGAGAGGGTCAGAGAGAGGGAGAGGGTCAGAGAGAGGGAGAGGGACAGAGAGAGAGAGAGAGGGAGAGGGACAGAGAGAGAGGGAGAGGGACAGAGAGAGAGAGAGGGACAGAGAGAGAGAGAGGGACAGAGAGAGAGAGAGGGACAGAGAGAGAGGGAGAGGGACAGAGAGAGAGAGAGGGACAGAGAGAGAGAGAGGGACAGAGAGAGAGGGAGAGGGACAGAGAGAGAGAGAGGGACAGAGTGAGGGAGGGACAGAGAGAGGGAGAGGGACAGAGAGAGAGAGAGAGAGGGACAGAGTGAGGGAGGGACAGAGTGAGGGAGAGGGACAGAGAGGGAGAGAGAGGGTCAGAGAAAGAGAGAGAGGGACAGAGAGAGAGAGAGCGACAGAGGGGGGAGAGAGAGGGAGAGACAGAGAGACAGACTTTACTGACCTCCAACACTTTACTGATTAATGTTCCTATGTCACATGAAGTAGTACCTCCAACACTTTACTGATTACTACCTATCACATGTAGTAGTACCTCCAACACTTTACTGATTACTACCTATCACATGTAGTAGTGCCTCCGACACTTTACTGATTACTACCTATCACATGTAGTACTACCTTCAACACTTTACTGATTACTGTTCCTATGTCACATGTAGTAGTACCTCCAACACTTTACTGATTACTGTTCCTATGTCACATATAGTAGTACCTCCAACACTTTACTGATTACTGTTCCTATGTCACATGTAGTAGTACCTCCGACACTTTACTGATTATTGTTCCTATGTCACATGTAGTAGTACCTCCGACACATTACTGATTATTATTCCTATGTCACGTGTAGTAGTACCTCCGACACATTACCTATTATTGTTCCTATGTCACATCTAGTAGTACCCCAATGAGTCCTCAGTATGACTTTGAGGATAAATGAACATGCTGTCACATTAACATATGATATGATACCATATGATATGATATGGTGATATATCATATGATAGGATGATATATGATATAACATATGATATGATAATATATGATATGATATGTTGATATATCATATATCATATGATAGGATGATATATGATATAACATATGATATGATAATATATGATATGATATGTTGATATATCATATATCATATGATAGGATGATATATGATATAACATATGATATGATGACATGATATGATAACACAATATGATGTATGATATGATAATATATCATATGCCATATATGATATGATGACATAATATGATATAATATTAAATGATATATGATATAATATGTGATATGATATGATAATATATGTCATATATGATATGATTACAATATAATATAATAATAAATGATATGTGATATGATATGATATGATGTTAAATGGCTGCATTTCTCTTGTGCTTCTTTAGTCTGGGGACAGAAAGTGCTTTACGTTGAAATGAGTGCGTCACATTATGGTATAGATATGTATGGCTATCTATACCATATATCTATATTCAAATTTTCATCCAGAGATGGAGGGACGAAAAAGAATTAGAGAGAGAGAGAGGGAGACAGAGGGGGAGAGAGAGATGGTAGAGAACAGAAAGACATAAGATGTTGAAACAAAGGCAGATTGTGATGGGAATGAGAAAAACAAAGAGGCACAATCTCTCTCCTCTCTCTCTCTCTCTCTCTGCCTCTCTCTCTCGCTCTCTCTCACACACATACACACACAACCACACACACACACACACACACACACACACACACACACACACACACACACACACACACACAGGCTCTGTTGTGTGATGCTGCAGAGGCAGGAGTCGTGTGACTGTTTCCCCCACCAGAGGCACGGGGCTTCAGATGGCTCGGCCTCACATACGAAGCATCCAAACACAACAGTATTCATGTCTCCACCCAGCTGCAGGATACTCTATAAGCTCCACCCCGCTGCAGGATACTCTGTAAGCTCCACCCAGCTGCAGGATACTCTATAAGCTCCACCCAGCTGCAGGATACTCTATAAGCTCCACCCAGCTGCAGGATACTCTATAAGCTCCACCCAGCTGCAGGATACTCTATAAGATCCACCCAGCTGCAGGATACTCTATAAGCTCCACCCAGCTGCAGGATACTCTATAAGCTCCACCCAGCTGCAGGATACTCTATAAGCTCCACCCAGCTGCAGGATACTCTATAAGCCCCACCCAGCTGCAGGATACTCTATAAGCTCATAATCAAATTTTGCAAAAAAAAACCCCGTGCACATTAATGTACGTTTTCATCAGCTCTGTTTGTCAGTAGAACCCGGAACATGTTCACAGTCATGTGTCCACCAGAAAGATGGACAGTCTATCAAGACCTGATTCGGGGGTGTCTGGGTAGCGTAGCGGTGTATTCTGTTGCCTACTAACACAGGATTGCCGGGTCGAATCCCCGTGTTACCTCCGGCTTGGTCAGGCGTCCCTACAGACACGATTGGCCGTGTCTGCGGGTGGGACGCCGGATGTGGGTATGTGTCCTGGTCACTGCACTAGCGCCTCCTCTGGTCGGTCGGGGCGCCTGTTCAGGGGGGAGGGGGAACTGGGGGGAATAGCATGATCCTCCCACACGCTACGTCCCCCTGGTGAAACTCCTCACTGTCAGGGGAAAAGAAGCGGCTGGTGACTCCACATGTATGGGAGGAGGCATGTGGTAGTCTGCAGCCCTCCCCGGATCAGCAGAGGAGGTGCACAGAGACTTTCTTACGGAGGAAGTTGGTCCACCTCAAGCGAGCACACAGACTTGGGGATTTGGGGGATTCATATTTTGCCTCTGATGGAAATGACAACATCTGCATCAGAACAGCTGGACTGAATCACAGGTGGTGTTTTAATCAAAGGAAGATGCCGGAAGTGTTCAATCTCTCCGTGCAGCAGAACTGTAGATGGCTGTGATGATGCTGCTGTTCATCACACACACACACACACACACACACACACACACACACACACACACACCACACACACACACACACATCATCCATGCAGGCTGCAGCACCTCCTTCTCCTGTAGGCATGAGGACTCACACACACACCCGTCTCTCAGGAGAGACAGTGTTCTGGTTTACATTGGAGGAAGATAAGAGGAAAGAGGAAGTGAGGAGGAACAGAGGAAGAAAGAAGAAGAGAGGAGGACAGATGAGGAGATGAGGAAAGGAGGGACGAGAGGAGGAAAGAGGAGCAGAAACATTGGCGAAGGAAGGGGAAGAGAGGAGGAAGAGGGGAGGAAAGAGGAAGAGAGGAGGAAAGAGGAGTGGACGGGAGAGAAGTGACAGAAACCTGGGAGAGGAGGAGAAAAGACAAACACATGACAAGAGGAGAGGAGATGGATGGAGGAAGACTGAAAAGGCGTGGAGAAAGTGAGAAGAGGAGAGAGAAAAGGAGAGGAGGAGGAGGAGAGAAAAGAGGAGAGAATCACTGATTAGAAAAGGGTGGAGGAAGGGAGGGGAGCAGGGTGAGGAGGTGGTGAAGAGGAGCAGGTGCTGCTGACAGTGCCCTCATCTGTTCCCATGGTTTCCTGTGTGTGTGTGTGTGTGTATGTGTGTTATGATGTAGAGGAAATTGTGTGTGTGTGTGTGCAGATTTGTTAACTCATATGTGTATCTAGGCACATGTCCATCTGTTTGCCTGCCTGTGTGTGTGTGTGAGAGAGAGGGGGGGGAGAGAGAGAGAGAGAGAGAGAGAGAGAGAGAGAGAGAGAGAGAGAGAGAGAGAGAGAGAGAGAGAGAGGGAGGGAGGGAGGACAGGGGGTCAGGGTCCAGACCGGCCCTGAGGCTCATCCTCTCAGCTCGACATTTGGCTTCTTAACAGCAGCAGCGATGAATCTCCAAACTACTGTAATACCTGCCATTAATCTTTAGCACCGCTCTGCTGGAGGGAGACGGGGGGGAGGGGAGGGGGAGGGCGCAAGAGATACATAGTGAGAGAATTATAGTATTTATAGAGTGTAAAATTATGTCTCCCTCGCTCTCTCCCTCGCTCTCTCTCCCTCTCTCGCTCTCTCTCCCTCTCTCTCTCTCTCTCTCTCCCTCTCCCTCTCCCTCTCTCTCACTCTCAATCTCACTCTCTCTCCCTCTCCCTCTCTCTCCCTCACTCTCTCTCCGTCTCCCTCTCCCTCGCTCTCTCTCCCTCTCTCTCACTCTCAATCTCACTCTCTCTCCCTCTCCCTCTCACTCTCTCTCTCCCTCTCTCCCTCTCTCTCCCTCTCCCTCTCCCTCTCTCTCCCTCTCCCTCTTTATCTCCCTCTCTCTCCCTCCCTCCCTCTCTCTCCCTCTCACTCTCCCTCTCTCTCACTCTCAATCTTAATCTCACTCTCTCTCCCTCTCCCTCTCACTCTCCATCTCAATCTCCCTCTCCCTCCCTCTCACTCTCAATCTCAAATAGCTTTATTGGCATGACATGACAGTGTACATATTGCCAAACCGAGTGTTCAAATATTGAAAAAGCTCAACATTAAGTGGAAAACATTGTTGAAAACAAACACAAACACACTACAACAAAGAACAACACAC
>JAJHIY020001162.1:77500-90000 GCA_022114975.2 Lampris megalopsis | reverse complement strand
TCGCTGAAAAACGTACCGGGAGGAGAGGAGAAGACGAGGGGGGAGAGGAGAAGAGGAGGGAGGAGAGGAGAAGATGAGATGATGAGGGAGGAGAGGAGAAGATGAGATGATGAGGGAGGAGAGAAGATGAGATGAGGGAGAAGAGAAGATGAGATGATGAGGGAGGAGAGGAGAGGAGAAGAGGAGGGAGGAGAGGAGAAGATGAGATGATGAGGGAGGAGAGAAGATGAGATGAGGGAGAAGAGAAGATGAGATGATGAGGGAGGAGAGCAGAAGATGAGATGATGAGGGAGGAGAGGAGAAGATGAGATGATGAGGGAGGAGAGAAGATGAGGGAGAAGAGAAGATGAGATGATGAGGGAGGAGAGGAGAGGAGAAGATGAGATGATGAGGGGGGGAGATGATGAGGGGGGGAGATGAGATGATGAGGGAGGAGAGGAGAACATGAGATGATGAGGGAGGAGAGGAGAGGAGAACATGAGATGATGAGGGAGGAGAGAGTGGAGGAAATAAAAAAAGGAGCGGTGAAAAGAGGAAAGCAGGATGGGGGAACACAAACAGCAAAAAAGTTGACATAAGTATCATCAGTGTTGTGCGTTTATGCACACATACACACAGCCTGCATATATCCTGACACACACACACACACACACACACACACACACACCTGCCCTGAGTTTGAGTTAAGCGTCCTTTAAGACTGCTTGTAGGCTACGTTAACCCTCTCCGGTCCAGTACACAGGATTGTGTAGGTAGCTTGCTGGTTCTGAGCCCGGCTGCAGTGATGTGGGTTCGTCTGTGTCTCGGCTCACTCCACACACGTTACACTGTAACACAACCGCCGCTGTGCTCGTGCATCACTTCTGCAGACGTAGTGGACGGTATTCTGTTCACAGTGGAAAGCAACGAAGAAGAAGAAGAGGACCCCTGACATGCATGTGTATATCGTAGTGGTGTCTACAAGGTCCACCTAAAGACAGCCCAGTGGACACATCTCTCCTAACGACAGCCCAGTGGACACGTCTCTCCTAAAGACAGCCCGTGGACACGTCTCTCCTAAAGACAGCCCAGTGGACACGTCTCTCCTAAAGACAGCCCAGTGGACACGTCTCTCCTAAAGACAGCCCGTGGACACGTCTCTCCTAAAGACAGCCCAGTGGACACGTCTCTCCGAACGACAGCCCAGTGGACACGTCTCTCCTAAAGACAGCCCAGTGGACACGTCTCTCTTAAAGACAGCCCAGTGGACATGTCTCTCCTAAAGACAGCCCAGTGGACACGTCTCTCTTAAAGACAGCCCAGTGGACACGTCTCTCTTAAAGACAGCCCAGTGGACACGTCTCTCCGAACGACAGCCCAGTGGACACGTCTCTCTTAAAGACAGCCCAGTGGACACGTCTCTCCGAACGACAGCCCAGTGGACATGTCTCTCCTAAAGACAGCCCAGTGGACACGTCTCTCTTAAAGACAGCCCAGTGGACACGTCTCTCCGAACGACAGCCCAGTGGACACGTCTCTCCTAAAGACAGCCCAGTGGACACGTCTCTCCTAACGACAGCCCAGTGGACACGTCTCTCCTAAAGACAGCCCAGTGGACACGTCTCTCTTAAAGACAGCCCAGTGGACACGTCTCTCCTAACGACAGCCCAGTGGACACGTCTCTCCGAGCGACAGCCCAGTGGACACGTCTCTCTTAAAGACAGCCCAGTGGACACGTCTCTCCCAAAGACAGCCCAGTGGACACGTCTCTCCTAAAGACAGCCCAGTGGACACGTCTCTCCTAACGACAGCCCAGTGGACACGTCTCTCCTAAAGACAGCCCAGTGGACACGTCTCTCTTAAAGACAGCCCAGTGGACACGTCTCTCCTAAAGACAGCCCAGTGGACACGTCTCTCCTAAAGACAGCCCAGTGGACACGTCTCTCTTAAAGACAGCCCAGTGGACACGTCTCTCCGAACGACAGCCCAGTGGACACGTCTCTCTTAAAGACAGCCCAGTGGACACGTCTCTCCGAACGACAGCCCAGTGGACACGTCTCTCCTAACGACAGCCCAGTGGACACGTCTCTCCGAGCGACAGCCCAGTGGACACGTCTCTCTTAAAGACAGCCCAGTGGACACGTCTCTCCCAAAGACAGCCCAGTGGACACGTCTCTCCTAACGACAGCCCAGTGAACACGTCTCTCCTAAAGACAGCCCAGTGGACACGTCTCTCTTAAAGACAGCCCAGTGGACACGTCTCTCCAAACGACAGCCCAGTGGACACGTCTCTCTTAAAGACAGCCCAGTAGACACGTCTCTCTTAAAGACAGCCCAGTGGACACGTCTCTCTTAAAGACAGCCCAGTGGACACGTCTCTCCGAACGACAGCCCAGTGGACACGTCTCTCTTAAAGACAGCCCAGTGGACACGTCTCTCCAAACGACAGCCCAGTGGACACGTCTCTCTTAAAGACAGCCCAGTGGACACGTCTCTCCGAACGACAGCTCAGTGGACACGTCTCTCTTAAAGACAGCCCAGTGGACACGTCTCTCCGAACGACAGCCCAGTGGACACGTCTCTCTTAAAGACAGCCCAGTAGACACGTCTCTCTTAAAGACAGCCCAGTGGACACGTCTCTCCGAACGACAGCCCAGTGGACACGTCTCTCTTAAAGACAGCCCAGTGGACACGTCTCTCCGAACGACAGCCCAGTGGACACGTCTCTCTTAAAGACAGCCCAGTGGACACGTCTCTCTTAAAGACAGTATATAAGGGGTTGTGTAGGGTACTGGTTTGGTTTGTGTATATAAGGGGGTTGTGTAGGGTACTGGTTTGGTGTGTGTATATAAGGGGGTTGTGTAGGGTACTGGTGTGGTGTGTGTATATAAGGGGGTTGTGTAGGGTATTGGTTTGGTGTGTGTATATAAGGGGGTTGTGTAGGGTACTGGTTTGGTGTGTGTTTATAAGGGGGTTGTGTAGGGTACTGGTTTGGTTTGTGTATATAAGGGGGTTGTGTAGGGTACTGGTTTGGTGTGTGTTTATAAGGGGGTTGTGTAGGGTACTGGTTTGGTTTGGGTACATAAGGGGGTTGTGTAGGGTACTGGTTTGGTGTGTGTATATAAGGAGGTTGTGTAGGGTACTGGTTTGGTGTGTGTATATAAGGGGGTTGTGTAGGGTACTGGTTTGGTGTGTGTATATAAGGGGGTTGTGTAGGGTACTGGTTTGGTTTGTGTATATAAGGGGGTTGTGTAGGGTACTGGTTTGGTGTGTATATAAGGGGGTTGTGTAGGGTACTGGTTTGGTTTGTGTATATAAGGGGGTTGTGTAGGGTACTGGTATGGTGTGTGTATATAAGGGGGTTGTGTAGGGTACTGGTATGGTTTGTTGTATATAAGGGGGTTGTGTAGGGTACTGGTTTGGTGTGTGTATATAAGGGGGTTGTGTAGGGTACTGGTTTGGTGTGTGTATATAAGGGGGTTGTGTAGGGTACTGGTTTGGTGTGTGTTTATAAGGGGGTTGTGTAGGGTACTGGTTTGGTTTGGGTACATAAGGGGGTTGTGTAGGGTACTGGTTTGGTGTGTGTTTATAAGGGGGTTGTGTAGGGTACTGGTTTGGTTTGGGTACATAAGGGGGTTGTGTAGGGTACTGGTGTGGTGTGTGTATATAAGGGGGTTGTGTAGGGTACTGGTTTGGTTTGTGTATATAAGGGGGTTGTGTAGGGTACTGGTTTGGTTTGTGTATATAAGGGGGTTGTGTAGGGTACTGGTATGGTGTGTGTATATAAGGGGGTTGTGTAGGGTACTGGTATGGTGTGTGTATATAAGGGGGTTGTGTAGGGTACTGGTGTGGTGTGTGTATATAAGGGGGTTGTGTAGGGTACTGGTGTGGTGTGTGTATATAAGGGGGTTGTGTAGGGTACTGGTTTGGTTTGGGTACATAAGGGGGTTGTGTAGGGTACTGGTGTGGTGTGTGTATATAAGGGGGTTGTGTAGGGTACTGGTGTGGTGTGTGTATATAAGGGGGTTGTGTAGGGTACTGGTGTGGTGTGTGTATATAAGGGGTTTTGTGTGTCTGCGGTGCTGGTCGGCGTGCTAAACGCCGGTATGGGGTTTACCAAACCTACCAGGGAACGTGGTCTTACAGTGTCGCCCCGTCTCCCGTGTTGGGTGGAGGACTGGGATTTGGAAGGGTTTGCCCTCACTCTTCTCTAGCTCTCTCTCTCTTTCTTTGTCTCGCTCTCCCTCCTCCCGTCCTCCTCCTTCTCCCCTCTTCCATGGAAACTTGACCAGTTAAATAACTGGAAGTTATGAGCAACACCAGTCCAATGGTGTGTGTATGCATTTTTTCATGTTTTAATGTGTGTGTGTGTGTGTGTGTGTGTGTGTGTGTGTGTGTGTGTGTGTGTGTGTGTGTGTACACCAGGTTTTTCTATCCTAATGGCGAACAAATGTCCCCATTAGAATATAAAAACTTGACACCACCTACATTGTGGGGACATTTTATGGGTCCCTATGAGGAAAGGGGTCTATTTTAGGGTTAGGACTTGGTTTTAGGGTTAAGGGTCAGGGTTAGGATAAGGGTTAAGTTTTGGGTAAGAGTTAGGGTAAGGGTTATGGTCAGGGTTAGGGTTAAGGTTAGAATAAGGGTTAAGGTTTGGGTCAGGGTTAGGGTTAGGGTCAGGGTTAGGGTTAGGGTCAGGGTTAGGGTTAAGGTTAGAATAAGGGTTAAGGTTTGGGTCAGGGTTAGGGTTAGGGTCAGGGTTAGGGTTAGGATAAGGGTTAAGTTTTGGGTAAGAGTTAGGGTAAGGGTTATGGTCAGGGTTAGGGTTAAGGTTAGAATAAGGGTTAAGGTTAGGGTAAGGGTTAAGGTCAGGGTTAGGGTTAAGGTTAGGATAAGGGTTAAGTTTTGGGTAAGAGTTAGGGTAAGGGTTATGGTCAGGATTAGGGTTAAGGTTAGAATAAGGGTTAAGGTTTGGGTCAGGGTTAGGGTTAGACATGTACTTATGATGGTTAAGGTTAGGGTAAGGGTTAAGGTTAGGATAAGGGTTAAGGTTTGGGTAAGGGTTAGGGTTAAGGTTTGGGTAAGGGTTAAGGTTAGGGTCAGGGTTAGGGTTAGACATGTAGTTATGATGGTTAAGGTTAGGGTAAGGGTTAAGGTTTGGGTAAGGGTTAGGGTTAAGGTTTGGGTAAGGGTTAAGGTTAGGGTCAGGGTTAGGGTTAGACATGTAGTTATGATGGTTAAGGTTAGGGTAAGGGTTAAGGTTTGGGTAAGGGTAAGGGTTAAGGTTTGGGTAAGGGTTAAGGTCAGGGTTAAGGTTAGTGTAAGGGTTAAGGTCAGGGTTAAGGTTAGGGTAAGGGTTAAGGTTAGCGTAAGGGTTAAGGTTAGGGTCGGTAAGGGTTAAGGTTAGGGTCGGTAAGGGTTAAGGTTAGGGTTAGACATGTAGTTATGATGGTTAAGGTTAGGGTCAGGGTTAAAGTTTGGGTTAATGTTGCGGTAAGGGTTAGGGTGGAAGGGTTAGGGTGTAAGAGTTAGGCTGAAAGGGTTAGGGTTGGGGTTAGGGTGGAGGGGTTGGGGTTGGGGTTAGGGTGGAAGGGTTGACCTGAGGGAGGATCCATCCATCCATCTGTCATCCTGCCATTTGTCAGTCTAGTCATCCATTGTTCATCCATCATTATTCATTCCCCCATCCATCCATCCATCCATCCATCCATCCATCCCTCCCTCTTGCTTGCTGTTGTATTCTGCAAACTGTTGTGGTAAATGCATCACACACACACACACACACACACACACACACACACACACACACACACACACACGGGGCTGGCTGGGTAATGGTTTCAAGGCCGGTGGAAAATATGACTGCCTTCTCTTTTCCACTGGCAATTTACACCAACAGGAAGCCTGTTTTCCCCTTTCCTGCTTTCTCCCCCCAACCCCCCCCTCTCTCTCTTCTGTCTCTCTCCTCTCGCTGTCTCTCCCCTCCCCCCTCCTCTCGCTCTCTCTTCTCTCCTCTCGCTCTCTCTTCTCTCCTCTCGCTCTCTCTTCTCTCCTCTCGCTGTCTCTCTTCTCTCCTCTCTCTCTTCTCTCTCCTCTCGCTGTCTCTCTTCTCTCCTCTCTCTCCTCTCGCTGTCTCTCTTCTCTCCTCTCTCTCTTCTCTCTCCTCTCACTGTCTCTCTTCTCTCCTCTCTCTCCTCTCTCTCTTCTCTCTCCTCTCGCTGTCTCTCTTCTCTCCTCTCTCTCTTCTCTCTCCTCTCGCTGTCTCTCTTCTCTCTTCTCTCTCTTCTCTCCTCTCTCTCTTCTCTCTCTTCTCTCTCTCTGTGTCGCTCTCTTTCTCTCTCTCTCTCTTCTCTTTCCTCTCATTGTCTCTCTTCTCCTCTCTCTTCTCTCTCCTCTCTCTCTCCTCTCTCTTCTCTCCTCTCTCTCTTCTCTCTTCTCTCTCCTCTCGCTGTCTCTCTTCTCTCCTCTCTCTCTTCTCTTTCCTCTCATTGTCTCTCTTCTCCTCTCTCTTCTCTCTCCTCTCTCTCTCCTCTCTCTTCTCTCCTCTCTCTCTTCTCTCTTCTCTCTCCTCTCGCTGTCTCTCTTCTCTCTCCTCTCGCTGTCTCTCTTCTCTCATCTCTCTCTTCTCTCCTCTCGCTGTCTCTCTTCTCTCATCTCTCTCTTCTCTTCTCTCACTGTCTCTCTTCTCTCTCTCTTCTCTCATCTCTCTCTTCTCTTCTCTCACTGTCTCTCTTCTCTCCTCTCTCTCTTCTCTTCTCTCACTGTCTCTCTTCTCTCTCTCTTCTCTCATCTCTCTCTTCTCTCTTCTCTCACTGTCTCTCTTCTCTCATCTCTCTCTTCTCTTCTCTCACTGTCTCTCTTCTCTCTCTCTTCTCTCATCTCTCTCTTCTCTTCTCACTGTCTCTCTTCTCTCATCTCTCTCTTCTCTCATCTCTCACTGTCTCTCTTCTCTCCTCTCTCTCTTCTCTTTCCTCTCTCTCTTCTCTCTCCTCTTGCTGTCTCTCTTCTCTCCTCTCTCTCTTCTCTTTCCTCTCTCTCTTCTCTCTTCTCTCTCTTCTCTGTCCTCTTGCTGTCTCGCTCTCCCTTCTCTCTCTCTCTTCTCTCTCCTCTCGCTGTCTCTCTTCTCTCTCCTCTTGCTGTCTCGCTCTCCCTTCTCTCTCTCTCTTCTCTCTCCTCTTGCTGTCTCTCTTCTCTCTCCTCTTGCTGTCTCTCTCCTCTTGCTGTCTCTCTCCTCTTGCTGTCTCTCTTCTCTCTCTCTCTCTTCTCTCTCTCTCTCTCTCTCCTCTTGCTGTCTCCCCCCTCTCTCTCTCTCCTCTTGCTGTCTCTCTTCTCTCTCTTCTCTCTCCTCTCGCTGTCTCGCTCTCCCTTCTCTCTCTCTCTCTCACTTCTCTCTCCTCTCGCTGTCTCGCTCTCCCTTCTCTGTCTCTCTTCTCTCTCCTCTCTCTTCTCTCTCCTCTCGCTGTCTCCTCTCACTGTCTCTCTCTTCTTTCTCCTCTCTCTGTCTCTCTCCTCTCGCTGTCTCTCTCTTCTCTCTCCTCTCTCTCTCCTCTCGCTGTCTCTCGCCTCTCGCTGTCTCTCTTCTCTCTCCTCTCGCTGTCTCTCTCTTCTCTCTCTCTCTTCTCTGTCCTCTCGCTGTCTCTCTTCTCTCTCCACTCTCCTCACTGTCTCACTCTCCCTTCTCTCTCTCGCTTCTCTCTCCTCTCGCTGTCTCTCTCTTCTCTCTCTCTCTTCTAAATGGAAACAGCCACAGCTGTGGATGAGTTGCTGTTTCTCAACAAAAAAACTGTGTGTGTGTGTGTGTGTGTGTGTGTGCGTGCGTGCATGCGCGCGAGGGTACCAAACATGGAACTGCTAACAACACCATGGTGCCTATGTTAAACACATGGGCCGTGTCTGTGTGTGTGCGTGTGTCTGTGTGTGTCCGTGTGTGTGCGTGTGTCTGTGTGTGTCTGTGTGTGTGTGTGTGTGTGTGTGTGTGTGTGTGTGTGTGTGTCTGTGTGTGTGTGTGTGTGAACCCTGGGTGACTCCTGAGAAGCCCAAACAGGCAACCTGTCAGCGCTGTAGTTGTCATTACAGAACACAAGAAAACATGTGTTGCCATCGACAACATGTGTTTGAATCAAATGCACAGTGAAGATGGATTAATTACTGAGTCAGAGGAGCTTTTTGCGTGTGTGTGTATGTGTGTGTGTGTGTGTGTGTGTTCATATAGAGAAACAGTCACACAACATAGAAATGATGTCATATACATGTCAAACTACATATAGAGCTGGGACCAAACTGCATGTGACTCTTTGTGTGTTTATTTCTGTACAGTTGTGTAAGGTGGTATTTAGACGTATTCAGCCAGCAATGAGACTCCTGCAGGTCCACGGAGGTGCAAACAGCACCACATAATGTAATAGTAACGGCCATTTTTAGAACACCTCACCTCACCTCACCTCACCTCACCTCACCTCATCTCACCACCTCACCTCATTTCATCTCACCTCATCTCACCACCTCACCTCACCTCATCTCACCACCTCACCTCGCCTCATCTCACCTCACCTCACCTCATCTCACCTCATCTCACCTCACCTCATCTCACCTCACCTCATCTCACCACTTCACCTCATCTCACCTCAGCTCACCATCTCACCTCACCTCATCTCACCTCACCTCATCTCACCTCACCTCATCTCACCACCTCACCTCATCTCACCTCACCTCATCTCACCATCTCACCTCATCTCACCTCATCTCACCTCACCTCATCTCACCACCTCACCTCATCTCACCACCTCACCTCACCTCACCTCATCTCACCTCATCTCACCTCACCTCATCTCACCACCTCACCTCATCTCACCTCACCTCACCTCATCTCACCATCTCACCTCATCTCACCTCACCTCACCTCATCTCACCACCTCACCTCATCTCACCACCTCATCTCACCTCATCTCACCTCATCTCACCACCTCACCTCATCTCACCTCACCTCATCTAACCACCTCACCTCATCTCACCACCTCACCTCATCTCACCTCACCTCATCTAACCACCTCACCTCATCTCACCACCTCATCTCACCTCACCTCATCTGACCTCATCTCATCTCATCTCACCTCATCTGACCTCATCTCATGTCACCTCACCTCATCTGACCTCATCTGACCTCATCTCATCTGACCTCACCTCACCTCACCTAACTTCATCTGACCTCATCTCACCTCACCTCACCTCACCTCATCTCATCTTCAACACCTGCTCCATCTTACCCTCACTCGTGAACAAGACCTTGAGATACTTGAACTCCTTCACTTGAGGCAACAACTCATCCCCAACCCGGAGGGAGCAATCCACCATTTTCTGGTAGAGAACCATGGCCTCAGACTTGGAGGTGCTGACTCTCATCCCGGCCATTTCACACTCAGCTGCAAACCGCCCCAGTACAGGCTGGAGGTCACGTTCTGATGAAGCCAACAAAACCACATCATCTGAGAAGAGCAGAGATGCAGTTCTGAGGTTCCCAAAATGGACACACTCCTCACCTTGGCTGAGCCTTGAGATCCTGTCCATGAATATCACAAACAGAACCGGAGACAAGGGACAACCTTGGTGGAGTCCAACACCCACCGAAGATATGTTTGACTCTGTGCCGAGAATGTGGACACAGCTCTCATTTTGGTTATACAAGGACCGGATGGCTTGTGGCAACTGCCCCGGTACCCCAAACTCCCGCAGTGACCCCCATAGAGTGCCCTGGGTTACACGGTCGTAAGCTTTCTCCAAGTCCACAAAACACATGTAGACTGGCTGGTCAAACTCCCACGCCCCCCTCAGCACTTCCACAAGGGTGACGAGTTGGTCCGTTGTTCCACGGCCAGGACGGAGTCTGCATTGTTCCTCCTGGATCTGAGGCTCGACAGTCGGTCGGAGCCTCCTTTCCAGCACCCTAGAGGAGACTCTCCCAGGGAGGCTGAGCAGTGTCATGCCCCGATAATTGGAGCACACCCTCCGGTCCCACTTTTTGAATATGGGAACCACCACCCACCGAAAATGTGTTTAACTTTGTGCAGAGAATGCGGACACAGCTGTCCGTTTGGTTCTACGAGGACCGGATGTGTTTTTAGAACCAGGTTGAGAAAATACTGGGGTTCTGTTTGGTTTTTGTGAGGCGTTTTTTTTTCACGGCACTTTATACCCTCAGTGTCTATGAACTCAAAGTAAGTCAGTCTTAATCAACAAACAGTATTGTCTTCTAAGATGCAACTAAAGTTGCCTACACACACACACACACACACACACACACACACACACACACACACACGTGTTAATATACAAATACATACTGATTATGCATGTGCTTGCACACACAGGCACAGCTCTGAGGGTTTTCAGCTCAAATTTATATTTTTTCTGCAGTGAGTTTGGTTTGTGTGTATTTGTGTACTTTGGTTTGGGTGTATTTGTGTACTTGCTGAGTGTCATGTTGAGATTTTCTTTTTCTTTTTTTGGATTTCCCCTCCTTTTTTCCCCCAATTGTACTTGGCCAACTACCCCCCTCCTCCGAGCCGTCCCGGTCTCTGCTCCACCCCCTCTGCTGATCCAGGAGGGCTGCAGACTACCACATGCCTCCTCCCATACATGTGGAGTCACCAGCCGCTTCTTTTCACCTGACAGTGAGGAGTTTCACCAGGGGGACGTAGCACATGGGAGGATCATGCTATTCCCCCCAGTTCCACCTACCCGCTGAACAGGCGCCCGGACTGACCAGAGGAGGCGCTAGTGCAGTGACCAGGACACATACCCACATCCGGTTTCCCACCCGCAGACACAGCCAATTGTGTCTGTAGGGACGCCCGACCAAACCAGAGGTAACACAGGGATTTGAACCAGCGATCCCTGTGTTGGTAGGCAACACAATAGACCGTGACGCTACCTGGACGCCCCCTCATGTTGAGATTTTACCAATAGCCAGCAGCAGACAAATGCCAGTAGATTTCGGCAGCATTTGCTGGTCCGGCAGCTCACGAGCTCATCCACCGATCCAGTCCGGCAGCTCACCAGCTCATCCACAGATCCAGTCCGGCAGCTCACCAGCTCATCCACAGATCCAGTCCGGCAGCTCACCAGCTCATCCACCGATCCAGTCCGGCAGCTCACCAGCTCATCCACCGATCCAGTCCGGCAGCTCACCAGCTCATCCACCGATCCAGTGCGGCAGCTCACCAGCTCATCCACCGATCCAGTCCGGCAGCTCACCAGCTCATCCACCGATCCAGTCCGGCAGCTCACCAGCTCATCCACAGATCCAGTCCGGCAGCTCACCAGCTCATCCACAGATCCAGTCCGGCAGCTCACCAGCTCATCCACCGATCCAGTCCGGCAGCTCACCAGCTCATCCACAGATCCAGTCCGGCAGCTCACCAGCTCATCCACAGATCCAGTCCGGCAGCTCACCAGCTCATCCACAGATCCAGTCCGGCAGCTCACCAGCTCATCCACCGATCCAGTCCGGCAGCTCACCAGCTCATCCACCAATCCAGTCCGGCAGCTCACCAGCTCATCCACCAATCCAGTCCGGCAGCTCACCAGCTCATCCACCAATCCAGTCCGGCAGCTCACCAGCTCATCCACCGATCCAGTCCGGCAGCTCACCAGCTCATCCACCGATCCAGTGCGGCAGCTCACCAGCTCATCCACAGATCCAGTCCGGCAGCTCACCAGCTCATCCACCAATCCAGTCCGGCAGCTCACCAGCTCATCCACGGGCTGTGGTTTCCTATCTCGTCTGACACCTCCTCCCTCAGGTGTCCTCCTCTCATCCGTCCAGCTAGCACTGTCCAGGTCATAATGTCTGACTGATAAATGGAGGTGACAGCAGGGACATCTGGACTGTTGTGGTGTCTGTATGTTTTGTTGAATGTGTGTGTGTGTGTGTGTGTGTGTGTGTGTGTGTGTGTGTGTGTGTGTGTGTGTGTGTGTGTGTGTGTGTGTGTGTGTGTGTGTGTGTGTGTGTGTGTGTGTGTGTGTGTGTGTGTGTTGGTTGTCTTGTATGTGGCACTTTGCAGCAAACCAGTTCAGCCATGTGGGACATTCAGGATGAAGTCTTGAATCTGAACTTGATTTTGGGTACTGTGGCAGTTTTCCAGAGGTGCTGCTGGACTGTAAGAGTCTTGCAGGCTTGGTGAAAGGTAAAACACGGTGCCTGATCTTCAGGATGTACTGTAGGGGTCCGGCAGGCTTGGTGAAAGGTAAAACACGGTGCCTGAACTTCAGGATGTACTGTAGGGGTCCGGCAGGCTTGGTGCAAGGTAAAACACGGTGCCTGAACTTCAGGATGTACTGTAGGGGTCCGGCAGGCTTGGTGCAAGGTAAAACACGGTGCCTGAACTTCAGGATTTACAAAAGCCGCTTGAAGAGAAGTTTGTTTCCTTCATTGTGCAGAGCAGCGTTGAGTTTGGAGTGTTTCCGTTGTGTAACCAAAGCTTTTATAACAGCAGTTCACCAGCAGCATCGTAACCTTGGCA
>JAJHIY020001162.1:0-62500 GCA_022114975.2 Lampris megalopsis | reverse complement strand
AGGGGAGGTGGTAAAAGGAGGACCTACGAGCAGTTTTTCACGAAGAAAAGTTTTTGGGTTTTCTGTTGGAAGTTAGTATCCTGTGTGTTGTGACTCCCCTTGTGTTGCATGCCCCGGGTGGCTACCCTGCAGCGGTCAGCGGACTGAACGCACGTCAAGTCCGCTCTGCTTCAAGCTAGTTCTGCAGGATCGACATGTTTTATCCCCCATCCAGACAAAACCCTTTGTTGTGTTTTGGTAAATTATCAAAACTTGGCGGGCCGTACCTGTCGGTGCTGCCCGACTGCTTTTCAGTCAACACTCATTCTGTTTTCACTCTCCTTTAGATCACTGCAGGACTCTTCAGTCTTTGGATGAACTGGACTGAGCGCTACAGGAGTGTCAACTTGGTGTGTTTACAAAATGGCAGAGGGAGAGAAGCTGTTCTGATGTTGTCCCCCAAAGCCCCGCCTTTATTTCCACTTTCTACTTCCTGTTTCCAGCCAGGCTCAAAATTCAGTCTGCTTCAGCAATGGATATGCACTTCCTGTTTCTCTGAGATCCCCAGCAGCCCTTAAAACTTCAACTATCATGCCTGGCACTTCTAGAACCTTCTAACCCTCCAGGACCTCTTCCCTTCCTTTCCCTACCATTTCAGCCCCCCCTTTTCCCCCTCCCAACTGACAATAGGCGAGCAACATAATGGATGCTCGTGAATCTGCTGCCGGAGGGCAGAAATGCTCAAATAAGGAGGTGGTGAGGGAGAAGGTGCCTCTGCACAGGAAGTGGGTATCGGAGCCCTCTGCCACCACCAAACGAAGCACTTTTGCCGACCCAGAGGCCAAGCGTCACTCCCACCGTGAGAGTCTGCCGTGTGGCGGTGGAGCCAACGGAGGATCAGCGGGACAGCAAACGTACATACCCTCCGGGAATTCTGGGAAGCTGCTATCAGGACCCTCTGCAATGGGGGCCATGGGAGGCCCGCCATCCCAAGACCCCCAGCGACCTTTCGCTCAGGGGTTTCCCAGGGGCTACTCCTACCAGCTGGGCCAGCCATATCCCCAGCACCCCCAAACTGAACGCTTCCTCTCGGGAGCCAAACCTCAACCAGGGCTGGAACCTCACGCATGGCCTTTTGCCGGGCAGTTGCCCTCAGATGACCTGTACTCGGTGGGACACCCTGGACACCCCCGTCCGCATGGGGCTAGTGGAGGTAGGTTTCCCCGGCAGAAGTCCCCCAGTTTACCCAGTTCATTTGGACAGTATTCCCAGTCAGGTTCTGAGCCTGGTGAGGAGGGCTACGGCAAGAAAGAGCAGAAGCCAAAAAAGCCAGGGAAGTATATCTGTAACTACTGCGGCCGGGCCTGCGCCAAGCCTAGCGTCCTGAAGAAGCACATCCGCTCCCACACAGGGGAGAGGCCGTACCCCTGCGTGCCCTGCGGCTTCTCCTTCAAAACCAAGAGCAACCTTTACAAGCACCGCAAGTCCCACGCCCATGCCATTAAGGCTGGGCTCGTCCCGTTTTCTGAGGTGGCAACGGCCCGCAGCGGGGACGGCGACCAGGCATCCTCTGTGGGCGAGGCTGAGGTCCACTCAGATGGAGAGCAGAGTACTGACACGGACGAGGAAGGTGTAGAGGGCTCCACCATGCTGGCAGAAAAAGGAAGCCCCATTCCACAGATCTCCTTTGAAGCCGACAAAAGCACAGGTGGTTTTCCCTGATGAAAAGCATTGTTAAAGGTCCCAGGAAATGAAAAATGCCTTTCCATTCTTATGGCTTTTATCTGATGCTGATTTCCATCTTGTGTGAAAATGTCTTATTAATTTACCATTTCATCATCGTACCCAAAACTGGACCATCTGACTCACTCATGAAGTGTTTTAACATGTCGAACACATCGACTTTTTCATATGGAATTAGTAAAAATTCATCTCTCTAAAATTAAAATAATCACTGATTGGGGCATCCGGGTAGCATAGCGGTCTATTCCATTGCCTACCAACACGGGGATCGCTGGTTCGAATCCCCGTGTTACCTCCGGCTTGGTCGGGCGTCCCTACAGACACAATCGGCTGTGTCTGCGGGTGGGAAGCCATATGTGGGTATGTGTCCTGGTCACTGCACTAGCGCCTCCTCTGGTCGGTCGAGGCGCCTGTTGAGGGGGGGAGGGGGAACTGGGGGGAATAGCGTGATACTCCCACGCGCTACGTCCCCCTGGCGAAACTCCTCACAGTCAGGTGAAAAGAAGCAGCTGGGAGGAGGCATGTGGTAGTCTGCAGCCCTCCCCGGATCGGCAGAGGGGGTGGAGCAGTGATCAGGACGGCTCAGAAGAGTGGAGTATTTGGCCAAGTACAATTGGGGAGAAAACAAACAAAACCAAAAAATAATAATAGTAACAATCATTGATTATTGAATTTGACTTGGTGCATGATGAGAAAGGCTTCTGGTGTTTTATACCATTTCATTGGTTTGCTCTGTTCTGTGCTAGATAATTGATCATCGAGGGTTATTATATCAGATATTGTTAATTCTATTCAAATATTAAGGTTTTAAATGGTCTTTAGAGCTAACTAATACTTGGTTTGGATGGGGTTTTTTTCATATTGTCTTATATAGTTTACTTTCTGCATAACTTAACTGGTCGCTTTTCTTCTATTCTCTATTCTAATGTACTCCATCTCCCCTCTACCCCACACCACTGTTTGTACATCACCCTATCCTGCTGTCTAGGTGGTGTGGAGCCAGCATATGCTGACTCAGCCGAGGAGCTGTCCATGGCATCCATGAAAGTGCCTATCCTTATAGTCCCCAAGCAAGGGGGGGTCCCCTCCACAGGGATGGATTGCCCCCCATTTCCAGACATGAAGGGATCGTATCACATGACAGGCTCCCAGGCTGGAGGAGGGGGTCATACAGCCGACGACTCGCCAACTATCAAGCAGCGTCTAGCGTTGAGGCTGACTGAGAAGAAAGGCCAGGATTTGGACTCATGTGTTTCTCAGTCCGTGAACCTCCTCAGTCCCAACAGCAAAGGCAGCACTGACTCAGGCTACTTCTCCCGCTCTGAGAGCGCCGAGCAGCAGATTAGCCCACCCAACACCAATGTCAAGTCGTATGAGGAGATCATGTTTGGTCGCACGTGGTACTACAAACCCAGCTCCAGATCCAGACAGTCTATCACCGTGGGCATGGCCGGTGCCGTGGGCCCCGCAGACCCCAGTGGGCTGGCCAGTCTTAAGCAGTCAGGTGCTGTCCTTGACATGGGAAAGATAGCTGAGGATCATATCTTCTTCAGAGGGGAGGAAGGTGTTCCAGGAGATCCTAAGCAGTATCCCACAGGTCCCTGCCAAAGCAGTACGGGGCTTCTAGAGCCTCCTTCTGACTCTGGGCCCCTGATTAGGAGTAACTCCATGCCAACTTCCTCCCCAACCAACTTCAGTGTCCCCCCAGGGATTCGTGTCAGCCACTCCATTGATGAGATGATGACAGCCGATGATGTGTTTTATCCAGTTTATCGCCGACTAAGGAGGCAGGCTGCCTTTGAGCACTCGGCCCATGAAGCCCACGTGGGAGAGGCTGAGGCCTATGGTCATGTGCCCAAGAATGTGACCTCATCTGTGGGACTGAAGATGGGCGAGCGCAGCCCAGGAATCCCAGAGCATGTGGCCTACACTCCCTATGGTACTAAAGTTGGCATGTCAGAGATCGCAACAAGGAAGCGGCGGAAGGAGAAGAGTGTTGGGGATGAGGAGGACAGCCCAGGGCAGTGTGACAGCAGTTGCAGTGGTTCGGTGGAGATGATGGGGGACTATGATTGTAAACAGGGTAGCCTGGATGGATCAAGGGGCACTCCAACGGGGAAGGGATCCTTGTACAGCACCCACAGCCAGTCTGACAGCTTTGACACCTGCACCAGCATGTGTTCTGAGGATATGGCACTGCTCCCAGACTCAGAGTGCAGGAAGGCGGCAGGGAACGTCATATCAGTCATCCAGCACACAAACTCCCTCAGCCGACCAAACTCATTCGAGAAATCTGAGTCCTTCGAGTTGCCAGGCTACCAGGCGTCCGACAAAGTCATCTCTAGCCAGTACTCTGAACAGTCAGACTCAGAGATCTTTGAGGACGCATTGAGCCCTGAGTCTGCCATGCTGAGAACAGAGAGTATGGAGCAGCAGCCACAAAGCGACAGTGATCTCGCCTCCCTCTCATCATCCTCGGCTGCTGCCTCCCCTGGCCAGCCTTACCACATCTCCCATAAACTGGTGCGACAGCCCAACATCCAGGTACCCGAGATCAGGGTGACGGAGGAGCCGGACAAGCCCGAGAAAGAGAAGGAGGCTCAGATAGCCAAGGAGCCAGAGAAGCACCAGCAGCAGCAGCAGCAGCAGCAGCAGCATGTGGTAGAGGAATTCCAACTGCCTCAGAGGAGTGATACCCTCTCCCAGATGCCATCAGAGAAACTCCCACCCAAGAAGAAGCGGCTGCGGCTGGCCGACATGGAGCACTCTTCTGGGGAGTCGAGCTTTGAGTCGACGTGCACCAGCTTATCCCGGAGCCCCAGCCAAGAGAGTAACCTGTCCCATTCCTCCTCTCTCTCCATGTCATTTGACCGAGAAGAGGGGCTCAAATCCGTCTCCCCCACCAAGCAGGTAAGCAGGCGTAGTAAAAATGAAATTTCTGTACTGTTCAGCCTTGACACTTAATCTGGTACAAAGGCATATGGGCAGGCCATAATAAAGCTCACAGCACAATACAATCAGGAAGACCTTCTTTTCCTTGCTCAATTTCCCCCCTTTGCTAAATGGATGTCTCCTGTTCTCCATTAAGCAATCCCCCCACTCTGTCACATGCTCTTACAACTGGTTAAAGGTGTCTGTTTGTCTTTCTATTTGAAACTGCCAAACATATGATCCTTGCTTGCTGTCATTTTGTAGTTATTTACCTGTCCACCATACCACCTCACCAACAACACCACGACGCCAAGGTCTACATTTATAGGAATTTATTCCCTGTATCCTAAAGCTTGTGGTGATAACCATTTTGGTTCTCTACATAATTATTTCAAATCAGGTTGTTCATTATTGAACTTGTTGCAGTGGATGAATCATGCCCATAAGTGCCTATTTTGGTATCCAGTCTGGTTTTAGTATAGTATTGGTACCATGGTATAGTACTGATACCATTGGTACCATTGTGTCAATGGGGAATGGGGACATTTTTTGAAATATAGGAAGTGACATTGGAGGTTTAAGGGAAAGAAAATGATGATTTTTTTTTAATCAATGTGATTATTTCTGTGCGCTGACTGCTTTCATTTTTTTCTTTTTGAGACCCCTCATTTTTATGCCCTTGTATTTCCACCTATTTCAATGTTCAAGATCACTCCATGCACATGGCTCTCTCAAAAGAGAGTACATTTAAGCAAAAGCAGTACTCAAGTGATGGACAATCATTGTTCAATATGGTACTTCAAAATCTTTGATATTTTTTCATCATCTTCAACATGACTCTTTGGAATAGGCTTCATTTGTAAAACAGTCATATGCTCATTGTTAACAAGGTGATTAAATCAGTTTCTGTTTTCTTTGCTTTTCTGTACCAGGAGGAGTCACAGGCCACTGGTGGCGGGGGTGGCAGTGGGGGAAGCAAGCAGTCTGAATTCCTAACAGTCCCTGGTAGTGGTCATTCCAGCCACCACCAGCAGAGGGAGATGAGGAGGTCTTCATCGGAGCAGGCCCCATGCGTCCTGCCCACCGAGTTCCCCGAGATGCGTAGCAAGTCGTTTGATTGCGGTAGCCTGTCGCCCAGCTCCAGACAGGGGGAGCTCTACTGCAGCGCCTCAGCCATGAAGGAGCGCCGGCGGGGCTACCTTGTCAGACAGGTAGCCAAGCATTTTGCCGCTATTACCGTTACCTTTCCTAGATGCATTTGCATTATAAGAAAAGTAGGAAAGATACCAACTCCTCCAGACGTGGCAGCAGCGTTACAAAATATAGTTTCTCTCAAAGGAAATGGACTCTGGTTGTACATATTGATTTAGGGACAATACGAACTACCGGGCTAGAGAAGCTCAGCTATGTGATGTTAACAGGTCTGATATGTATTTTGGGACCAGCTTGAAAAGTTATAAATAGGATTTTAGATTTCAGTTGATGTGAAAATTAAAAAAAAGAAAAGAAACAGCCCAAAGAAGACAAGATAGGGTTTCAAAGATTAAACCAGCTCTTGCCGCAGAGTTTTGAACAAACTGCTGGTGTAAGACTTGATTTTCATTAAGGCAGTTCAGTAATGGTAATGATATTATCATGATAATAATCTTTATTCAGATGCATTTTTTATACACAGTGCTTTACAGAAACATTTATAGTGAGATACGCATGGGGTGTCCGGGTGGCGTAGCGGTCTATTCCCTTGCCTACCAACACGGGGATCGCCGGTTCAAATCCCTGTGTTACGTCCGGCTTGGTCGGGCGTCCCTACAGACACAATTGGTCGTGTCTGCGGGTGGGAAGCCGGATGTGGGTATGTGTCCTGGTCGCTGCACTAGCGCCTCCTCTGGTCAGTCGGGGCGCCTGTTTGGGGGGGAGGGGGGAACTGGGGGGAATAGCGTGATCATCCCCCTGGTGAAACTCCTCACTGTCAGGTGAAAAGAAGTGGCTGGTGACTCCACATGTATCGGAGGAGACATGTGGTAGTCTGCAGCCCTCCCTGGGTCAGCACAGGGGGTGGAGCAGAGACCAGGACAGTTCAGAAGAGTGGGGTAATTGGCCAAGTGCTATTGGGGAGACAAAAGGGGGTAGGGGGGGGGGATAATCTAGGTAAGAATATCAAAGAGAGTTGAATCAGTTCATCTGGACACAACATTTATTGGGAGTTCATCATCATCATCTAAGTGACCTCTTCAGTCTCAGCTGACTGCAGGTGTCCCACCCTTATAAACAATACAGTGACTGCAGGTACCCCACCCTTATAAACAATACAGTGACTGCAGGTGTCCCCACCCTTATAAACAATACAGTGACTACAGGTGTCCCCACCCTTATAAACAATACAGTGACTGCAGGTACCCCCACCCTTATAAACAATACAGTGACTACAGGTGTCCCCACCCTTATAAACAATACAGTGACTGCATGTGTCCCACCCTTATAAACAATACAGCGACTACAGGTGTCCCCACCCTTATAAACAATACAGTGACTGCAGGTACCCCACCCTTATAAACAATACAGTGACTGCAGGTACCCCCACCCTTATAAACAATACAGTGACTGCAGGTGTCCCACCCTTATAAACAATACAGTGACTGCAGGTACCCCCACCCTTATAAACAATACAGTGACTGCAGGTGTCCCCACCCTTATAAACAATACAGTGACTGCAGGTATCCCCACCCTTATAAACAATACAGTGACTGCAGGTATCCCCACCCTTATAAACAATACAGTGACTGCAGGTGTCCCCACCCTTATAAACAATACAGTGACTGCAGGTGTCCCCACCCTTATAAACAATACAGTGACTGCAGGTATCCCCACCCTTATAAACAATACAGTGACTGCAGGTATCCCCACCCTTATCAACAATACAGTGGCATAACGACTGAAACCAATGATCAGTTTCATATGCAAATTACCATGACCATTAATTAGAGTTTCAATGGTCATGTGTACTATTCACAGAGGATTGGGGAATAGTTGCAATCACAGCATTGTAAGATGGTGACAGATGTACTCTTAATCCCCCCCCCCCCCCGGTTCAGGGATGGCCGTTCCCTCTTCACATAGTTGGCCTCTTTGACTCCCAGTTCGAGCCAGTGTTCCTCCCTATCAATGTGCACATCCTCATCCCTGAAAGAGTGGCCACTGGCCTGTAGATGGTGCAGACTGTGTAGATGGTGTAGACTGTGGAGTCCTGGTCTGATGTATTAGCTCTCCTGTGTTGTGCCATCCTCTTGGCCAGCGTCTGTTTGGTTTCCCCGATGTACAAGTCACGGCAATCCTCCCAGCACTTAACAGGAAAAGATGGACTGAAAAATAAATGTAAACCCATGACTGGATTTACACATGGGGAGAGAAGACCGGTACAGAACAGTACAGACCAGTACAGTGATGTGTGAGGGGCTTACACCCAGTGGTAAACCTCAAAGCATATGAAGCCATAGCACCAATATTTGTCTGAACCATACTCAGAATCACAGGCTGGTAAATACTCTTAATTTATCATAATAACTTCAAATGGTGGGTTAGCTTCATGTCACAAATACAAGTCAACAAATGGTGTTTAGATATGTGGACACTCCCACACACAAACACACTCACTCTGCAGGCCTAGTTTTTACTATATATTCTAGTAACGGTTGATTGATTGATTGACAGGCTTCGCTGAGTGTCTACCCAGAGGCTGTCACCCAAGAACCAGGGGGCACTGAGATGTCAATCAAACAGGAGAGTTTAGAACACGGGGTGTGGCCCGGCCCAACAGGACCAACTCATGGTGTAGCCGACGTGGCCAGAACCAAGAGAATCGGCAACAGCAGTGGTGGTGAGACATATTTGTTTTCTGAGAAATAAGAACAAACGGGAACAACAAGCCAAACAGCAAATACCGAACTCAAAAATCGGAAACGGAAACGCTGAAGTAACATTTTACTTTATCCCTTTGATTTGACATTTGTTGGATTCCCTGTGGTACCTGAATTTCTCTTCTTCAGGCCTTAGAAATAGATCATGTTCGAGTGATACTTTTTTCACTTATGCAAACACGGTATTAATTTGTATTTGCAATATCCTTTCGTAGTGTAATTCAGAAGTAAATATGGAAGAATGAAGTATGACACAGTATAGCTGAAAGACGACCCGCCTGGCTACATCCAGGGGACTTGTCTCGTAGAGCCCAAGCTGCCTACACTACCATGCCAGTGGCAGCAACAGGGACGTGCTCTCGGGGGTGTAGCCCTTCACCATGGCAGTCTTAGCATCTATCGATACACAGAGCACCGACATTTGTTCACGCTACCCAATATCCAAGAAATACAGTCTGCAAGTTCTGTCCGAGTGTAGAATTTCCTTTTACCCTACATGGACATCTGTCGTTCAGATTCAGCCTTTTTAATGAGATGCATCATGATCCAAACACAGCATCCAATACTGCATGGGTAGTGAATTAGCATATGATCCCTGTGGCAGTAACAAACTAGGAGATGTGTACTATATGGTAAAGCTGGACTATGGATGAAAAACCATATAAGGTTAACCATCAAGACTTTATTGATCCATAATAGGAAAAAATGCCCGCTGTAAATAAAAAGAAACAATATTTTCTAAGTAAATATGTCGTGTTGTATTGTCTCCTATCCAGCTCTGGGCTCCCACCCCCACCAGCACCTCCTCCAGCACAGCATCAGTGAGGACAGCCTGCAGGAAGAGCGGCCATGTCAGAGGTGAGACTGCATTCCTGGTCACTGAGTCTACAGGGTTTGCTGATGATGTTAAACACCTACTTTTTATCTGTGACAAGACCAGAGAAAGAAGAAAGCAAGCACAAAAGAATGATGACTTGTGCTTTTAATCTGCTCATAATAAAGCAAATGATTATATATTTGCATATATTAAAGGGAAATGATCAGTGCTACTACAATATGTACTTGTATTACTGTTACTGAGGTAGATAATAATGATAATCACACTATTATTACTGCCAAGACTACAACTGTTTTTGCTACTAATGCAACCGGCGCAATGGCTGCTACATCTACAAAAACAAGCACCAAATAAACAAATGATAATTACGGTAAACCTTAAAACCTTTTCTGCCATATAGGTCCCAACAACATCGGCTGCAGGCCCAGAGCTCATCCTCTGAGGGAGAACATCCAGGTCAGGATGTCATGAATAAGGATGTGATTCAGCATTTCCAGAGTGGTCTGCCCCTGCTCTCCTTCCAGCAACCCGGCCTGTTCTGGAGCCAGGAGTCTGGTCAGCGACCTAGACAGCATCTGGCTTTCCAGACCCAACAGCTCCCGAAGCTCCAGATCCGAGCACCAGGCAGTCTGCCTACTCAGCCACCCCTCAGACCACCACACGCCCTGCACCAGATCCATGACCAGATAATGAATGAAAGCATGTCAGAAGGCTCCGACACTCAGATTTACTCCACTTTCCCATCTCAAGCGTCTCCACATTCCCAACAACAATTTAGTTCTCTCTCCACTAAGCTTTCCATCTCTACCACCACCACCACCTCCACACTTCTCCAACAAATCCAGCCCATCTTTGCCACTCAGAACCTTGGTTCCCAGGCTTCTCTGCCTGGCATGCTGGTTCCTGTGCGGATCCAGACCCACGTGCCATCATTTGGGAGTGCTATGTACACCAGTGTTAGCCAGCTATTAGCTAGCCCTGGTGGTAGAGGGCAGGGAGCTGGCTCAGGAAGGCCAGGGAACAGTAGCAGCACATCCCCTCCTGTGGGTGTCAGTAGCACCAGCATGCCTTCCAGAGGGGTCGGAGGGGGTGTAGTTGGGTTGGGATTCAACCTGTCACAGATCCAGGGGCAGCCTGATGGAGCAGTGCTACGCTACCCACTCTGGAAGGCTCCGGAATCATTGCCAGGGCAACGGATGAACACAGGAATCCCATTGTCGCTGACCTCAGGGACCATTTCCACCACAGACGCCTCGGGGTCTGGAATTGGGGGCAGCAAGCGAATGCTCTCCCCCGCCAGCTCCCTGGAGCTCTTCATCGAAACTAAGCAGCAGAAACGCGTAAAGGAGGAGAGGATGTATGGTCAGATTGTCAAAGAGATGAGTGCCGTGGAACTGAGCGGGGCCAGCAAAAGCAGCAGCAGGCTTGATAAGATGCAGGACAGGGGTCAGAGAACCTGTCTTAAGAGCAAAGACTCTGAGGACCAAACTGAGAGGATGACCTCCTCTCCGCCAGCAAGCGACTTCCCTGCAGCCGCCAAAATCACTGTCCCAGTTCGTTCCTCAGCTCCCCATCTCCCAGATGTTCCTCCAGCTGAGAGCTTCACTCCACCTCTCCAGATTGTCACAGACCCCTCCCAGGTCACTGATGGCCAGGAGTCACCAGAGGAGCTCGATATGGACGATTCACCCAAGCCAGGGTCTAGCCCCCAGTCCATGGTCTCCTGCAACGACACAGCAGAAAACAATGATGCAATTCAACCCTCAGCAAATAACATCCCAGTCAGCATGTTAGTTCAGCTTGCTGCCAACCAGGGTGTCGGGTTATCTGGAGCAATGGGCAGGACTCTCCTATTGACGGATGTGGCTGATCTCCAGCAGCTTTTCCAGTTCCCAAGCTTGCGCACCACCACCGGCATCAGCTGGTGTTTCCTGAACTACACCAAGCCCAACAGCACCCAGGCTGCAGCACGAGCCTCCGTTTATGCCTCGTGGTGTGTGAGCTCGTACAACCCCAACCCTCTGAGCCTGAGTACAAAGGCTTCACTGGCCCTGTTGAGGTCCAAACAGAGGAGGAACACAGAGATGTATACCACGGCAGCCATGTCACCACCCAGCTCTGGGAAACTGGTTTCATCTGTGGCATGGAAGCTGAGGTTTGATCAGGTAGGTCTGAGAAATAGATGAAGATGTGAACAGAAGTGGAGGTGAACCACCATGAGCTTTGATAGGAGTGAGAGTAAATGAATATTAGCAGTCCTAGTTATAAGTTGATGTGAACAAGAAAATGTGAATCAATGTAAATGTGAAGACGTGATTTGATGTTAACGCTCATCTTGTACAGTTGCTCCAGAGTTTACTTAGAAAAAAATGTTCAGATTTAAATCTAAGATTCTGTAAGATTTTTTCTTAAAATAATTTTAGTAATATACACATCTTTGTTCATTTTAATTCTTTTTTCTACTCATCTCATCCTCCTTTTCCCTCTCTGCTGTCCTTTTCTTCGTCTCTTCTTTTTTACTGCTCTTCTCTTCTCTCTCCAGCTGAAGCCAGAGCTGATGCCAGTAGATATCACTAAGCTAGGAAGGAAGATGAAGGGAGTGGTCTCACGGGATCGCTCCAAGGAGGAACAGGGCGAGAAGGAGGCCACAACCAAACAGCCTGCCTCCGAACCGACCCGCATCAAAATCTTTGAGGGCGGGTACGTGAAATAAAAACATCTGTTAGCCCTGGTTCTAGTTTTGCCATACAAAACAATATAGAGTATTAATTGCCTTCAAAAACTTTTGCCACCTATCATCACACCAAAAACTAGACCCCTCTATGAGCAAGACCGATCATAGGGTCAATCTGATGAATTCCTATCAGAGTTTAGATTTTACCTCCCTCTCATTTAGAGTGACTACAAAAGATCAGGAATGGACAGTCCAATCATAGCTTTGTAAAATGATAAAAATAAGCTATGTAGATAAGATGTGATGCAGAAGAGCGTTATTGGGTAAAAAAAAGAAGGTGGGTAGGAAGTGATTGTGTAGCACTTGTAGATGTTGATTGAATGGTTTTGGGCATTTAAGAGGTTTTTTTAAAGATCCAGTCCAATGATTTTAATTCATGTGTAATATTGATAGGACAGTCGTTTTTTCCTCCTCAGAAGTATCGTGGGATTTGGGCGTCCGGGTAGCATAGCGGTCTATTCCGTCCCCTACCAACACAGGGATTGCCGGTTCGAATCTCCATGTTACCTCCAGCTTGGTCGGGCGTCCTTATAGACACAATTGGCTGTGTCTGTGGGTGGGAAGCCAGGTGTGGGTATGTGTCCTGGTTGCTGCACTAGCGCCTCCTCTGGTCGTTCGGGGGGGAGGGGGAACTGGGGGGAATAGCGTGATCCTCCCACGCGCTACGTCCCCCTGGTGAAACTCCTCACTGTCAGGTGAAAAGAAGTGGCTGGTGACTCCACATGTATGGGAGGAGACATGTAGTAGTCTGCAGCCCTCCCCGGATTGGCAGAGGGGGTGGAGCAGCGACCTGGATGGCTCGGAAGAGCGGGGTAATCAGCCAAGTACAAGTGGGGAGAAAAAGGAGGATCATGTGCTTTGTTCTGTGTTAGCACCCCCTCTCTGAACGCAGACAATTCTCAGCAGGTTGACGTCACGAGACTCTTGTTAATTGATAGCTAGCTAGCTCGCTAACTAGCATGATGTTGCATGGCAACTCTTCAAAAACAAACCAATTGACAGACTGATGATGACAATTCATTGGCTGTCCAATCAAATCAGAAAATTAGATGATGTCATTTATTACTAGAAGCAAACAGTTTAATGATGTCGACAACCAGGAGGAGAGTTTCTCAAGGGGTTTCAGTCACGGTTTCACGACAACAGCAGTTCTGGTATGTTGGCTCACTTTACAGTAATAAACCTGTTAACAAATGTGAGATTGGAAAACATGATTTCCATTGGACCAGAAAGGTAATTTATACAGTTAGACATGGTATGTTTATATTCAGAAGTTAGTGTTATTCATTCACTTTGCTCATTTAGATGCTCAGATATTTGGACTGGCGTCCGTCCAGTCGCAGGCCCGCTTCTCAGCCTCTCGGCTTCCACAAGTGTTCACTGATTCTTCTAAACTCACAATCACAATCTAGTCTTCTGTCACTGATTAAAATGAGACAAGCTGACACCTCACAATCTGTGAAACCTTTTTTGTATGGGAAATTCGTTTTGGTCATGTTTCTGTGGACTAGCGCTACGGAGAACTCGCTGTTGATTTAACATCTCCATCAACCGAGGAAGTAATGAAGGAAACAGTTTTTATCTTGATCAACACATTTTACCATTTTCAAACAGTTGTACATTTGCTGTTCGAGATGACAGATAACGTTTTCTGTGCAGTGATGAATTTCAGGCCATAATCATGCAACTTGTCCAAGATTTACTCTTTCATTTTATTTGAAAGGTATATTTCAAGTAGTATTGTGTTTTTATGACACACTGGGGGAAGTCCATCAGAAGCAAGTGCTGTCCTTACAACCAGCGCGCTGAGGAGGAAATCCTCCGTATCTTTATTTTTCTTCTTCTGTAACATTTTGCAGACATGCCTCTCATTGACCAAAGTGCAGGTGAATATTCATACTTGTTGTGTGGGCGGTAGGAAGCAGCAGGCTTCGCTGTGTGGACGGTAGGAAGCAGCAGGCTTCGCTGTGTGGACGGTAGGAAGCAGCAGGCTTCGCTGTGTGGACGGTAGGAAGCAGCAGGCTTCACTGTGTGGACGGTAGGAAGTAGCGGAGCTTCGCTGTGTGGACGTTAGAAAGCAGCGGAGCTTCGCTGTGTGGACGTTAGGAAGCAGCGGAGCTTCGCTGTGTGGACGGTAGGAAGCAGCGGAGCTTCGCTGTGTGGACGGTAGGAAGCAGCAGGGTGTAATTTGGACGGTAGGAAGCAGCGGGGCTTCGCTGTGTGGACGGTAGGACGCAGCGGAGCTTCGCTGTGTGGACGGTAGGAAGCAGCAGGCTGTCACTATGTGGACGGTAGGAAGCAGCAGGCTGTCACTATGTGGACGGTAGGAAGCAGCAGGCTGTCACTATGTGGACGGTAGGAAGCAGCAGGCTTTGCTGTGTGGACGGTAGGAAGCAGCAGGCTTCACTGTGTGGACGGTAGGAAGCAGCAGGCTTCACTATGTGGACGGTAGGAAGCAGCAGGCTTCACTATGTGGACGGTAGGAAGTAGCAGGCTTCGCTGTGTGGACGGTAGGAAGCAGCGGAGCTTCGCTGTGTGGACGGTAGGAAGCAGCAGGGTGTAATTTGGACGGTAGGAAGCAGCGGGGCTTCGCTGTGTGGACGGTAGGAAGCAGCAGGCTGTCACTATGTGGACGGTAGGAAGCAGCAGGCTTCACTGTTTGGACAGTAGGAAGCAGCAGGCTGTCACTATGTGGACGGTAGGAAGCAGCAGGCTTCACTGTTTGGACAGTAGGAAGCAGCAGGCTTCACTGTGTGGACAGTAGGAAGCAGCAGGCTTCGCTGTGTGGACGGTAGGAAGCAGCAGGCTGTCACTATGTGGACGGTAGGAAGCAGCAGGCTGTCACTATGTGGACGGTAGGAAGCAGCAGGCTTTGCTGTGTGGACGGTAGGAAGCAGCAGGCTTCACTGTGTGGACGGTAGGAAGCAGCAGGCTTCACTATGTGGACGGTAGGAAGCAGCAGGCTGTCACTATGTGGACTGTAGGAAGCAGCAGGCTTCGCTGTGTGGACGGTAGGAAGCAGCAGGCTTCGCTGTGTGGACGGTAGGAAGCAGCAGGCTTCGCTGTGTGGACGGTAGGAAGCAGCAGGCTTCGCTGTGTGGACGGTAGGAAGCAGCAGGCTGTCGCTATGTGGACGGTAGGAAGCAGCAGGCTTCACTGTGTGGACGGTAGGAAGCAGCAGGCTTCGCTGTGTGGACGGTAGGAAGCAGCGGGGCTTCACTGTGTGGACGGTAGGAAGCAGCGGGGCTTCGCTGTGTGGACGGTAGGAAGCAGCAGGCTTCACTGTGTGGACGGTAGGAAGCAGCAGGCTTCACTGTGTGGACGGTAGGAAGCAGCAGGCTGTCACTATGTGGACGGTAGGAAGTAGCAGGCTTCACTGTTTGGACAGTAGGAAGCAGCAGGCTTCACTGTGTGGACGGTAGGAAGCAGCAGGCTGTCACTATGTGGACGGTAGGAAGCAGCAGGCTGTCACTATGTGGACGGTAGGAAGCAGCAGGCTGTCACTATGTGGACGGTAGGAAGCAGCAGGCTTTGCTGTGTGGACGGTAGGAAGCAGCAGGCTTCACTGTGTGGACGGTAGGAAGCAGCAGGCTTCACTATGTGGACGGTAGGAAGCAGCAGGCTGTCACTATGTGGACTGTAGGAAGCAGCAGGCTTCGCTGTGTGGACGGTAGGAAGCAGCAGGCTTCGCTGTGTGGACGGTAGGAAGCAGCAGGCTTCGCTGTGTGGACGGTAGGAAGCAGCAGGCTTCGCTGTGTGGACGGTAGGAAGCAGCAGGCTGTCGCTATGTGGACGGTAGGAAGCAGCAGGCTTCACTGTGTGGACGGTAGGAAGCAGCAGGCTTCGCTGTGTGGACGGTAGGAAGCAGCGGGGCTTCACTGTGTGGACGGTAGGAAGCAGCGGGGCTTCGCTGTGTGGACGGTAGGAAGCAGCAGGCTTCACTGTGTGGACGGTAGGAAGCAGCAGGCTTCACTGTGTGGACGGTAGGAAGCAGCAGGCTGTCGCTATGTGGACGGTAGGAAGTAGCAGGCTTCGCTGTGTGGACGGTAAGAAGCAGCAGGCTTCGCTGTGTGGACGGTAGGAAGCAGCAGGCTTCGCTGTGTGGACGGTAGGAAGCAGCGGGGCTTCGCTGTGTGGACGGTAGGAAGCAGCAGGCTTCACTGTGTGGACGGTAGGAAGCAGCAGGGTGTCATTTGGATGGTAGGAAGCAGCAGGCTTCGCTGTGTGGGCGGTAGGAAGCAGCAGGCTTCGCTGTGTGGACGGTAGGAAGCAGCAGGCTTCGCTGTGTGGACGGTAGGAAGCAGCAGGGTGTCGCTGCGTGGACGGTAGGAAGCAGCAGGCTGTCGCTATGTGGACGGTAGGAAGTAGCAGGCTTCGCTGTGTGGACGGTAGGAAGTAGCAGGCTTCGCTGTGTGGACGGTAGGAAGCAGCAGGCTGTCGCTATGTGGACGGTAGGAAGTAGCAGGCTTCGCTGTGTGGACGGTAGGAAGCAGCAGGCTTCGCTGTGTGGACGGTAGGAAGCAGCAGGCTTCGCTGTGTGGACGGTAGGAAGCAGCAGGCTTCGCTGTGTGGACGGTAGGAAGCAGCGGGGCTTCGCTGTGTGGACGGTAGGAAGCAGCAGGCTTCGCTGTGTGGACGGTAGGAAGCAGCGGAGCTTCGCTGTGTGGACGGTAGGAAGCAGCAGGCTTCGCTGTGTGGACGGTAGGAAGCAGCGGGGCTTCGCTGTGTGGACGGTAGGAAGTAGCAGGCTTCGCTGTGTGGACGGTAGGAAGCAGCAGGGTTCGCTGTGTGGACGGTAGGAAGCAGCAGGGTGTCATTTGGACGGTAGGAAGCAGCAGGCTTCGCTGTGTGGACGGTAGGAAGTAGCAGGCTTCGCTGTGTGGACGGTAGGAAGCAGCAGGGTTCGCTGTGTGGACGGTAGGAAGCAGCAGGGTGTCATTTGGACGGTAGGAAGCAGCAGGCTTCGCTGTGTGGGCGGTAGGAAGCAGCAGGCTGTCGCTATGTGGACGGTAGGAAGCAGCAGGCTTCACTGTGTGGACGGTAGGAAGCAGCAGGCTTCACTGTGTGGACGGTAGGAAGCAGCAGGCTTCACTGTGTGGGCGGTAGGAAGCAGCAGGGTGTCATTTGGACGGTAGGAAGCAGCAGGCTTCGCTGTGTGGACGGTACGCTGTTCCCCCTCCCCGACCAGGCGCCCCAACCGACCAGAGGAGGCGCTAGTGCAGTGATTAGGACACATACCCACATCTGGCTTCCCACCCGCAGACACGGCCAATTGTGTCTGTAGGGATGCCCAACCAAGCTGGAAGTAAGACAGGGATTCGAACCAGCGATCCCCATGTTGGTAGGCAACAGAATATCCGCTGTGCTACCCGGACGCTTTCGTGTATTCTTTACAGCTCTACATTCTCTAGGTTTCTTGTCTTGGAGCTGTTTTCTGCATAACAGTCTGGTTAAGTTGGCACACCTGAAGCGTCTCTGTCCAGCCAGACTGAAGTAACGTCTGACGTTAGAAGACATCATGTGATCCCTGGCACATGTGAAAGCCATAATGTCTTTCATGACATCAGTGTTGATCTGAACGCACGAGTAAAGAAGCGTGTCGTCCAACACTGGAAGTTGCGGAAATGCTCATTTTATTTTTCACGTTAAACTGGAAACACTAAACCTTCATGAGAGCAGATGAAACACTGTAAACCTTCATGAGAGCAGATGAAACACTGTAAACCCTCATGAGAGCAGATGAAACACCGTAAACCCTCATGAGAGCAGATGAAACACCGTAAACCCTCATGAGGGCAGATGAAACACTGTAAACCCTCATGAGAGCAGATGAAACACCGTAAACCCTCATGAGAGCAGATGAAACACTGTAAACCTTCATGAGAGCAGATGAAACACTGTAAACCTTCATGAGAGCAGATGAAACACCGTAAACCTTCATGAGAGCAGATGAAACACCGTAAACCTTCATGAGAGCAGATAAAACACCGTAAACCTTCATGAGAGCAGATGAAACACCGTAAACCCTCATGAGAGCAGATGAAACACCGTAAACCTTCATGAGAGCAGATGAAACACCGTAAACCCTCATGAGAGCAGATGAACCACTGTAAACCTTCATGAGAGCAGATGAAACACTGTAAACCCTCATGAGAGCAGATGAAACACTGTAAACCCTCATGAGAGCAGATGAAACACTGTAAACCCTCATGAGAGCAGATGAACCACTGTAAACCTTCATGAGAGCAGATGAAACACCGTAAACCCTCATGAGAGCAGATGAAACACCGTAAACCCTCATGAGAGCAGATGAAACACCGTAAACCTTCATGAGAGCAGATGAAACACTGTAAACCCTCATGAGAGCAGATGAAACACTGTAAACCCTCATGAGAGAAGATGAAACACCGTAAACCCTCATGAGAGCAGATGAAACACCGTAAACCCTCATGAGAGCAGATGAAACACTGTAAACCCTCATGAGAGAAGATGAAACACTGTAAACCCTCATGAGAGCAGATGAAACACCGTAAACCCTCATGAGAGCAGATGAAACACCGTAAACCCTCATGAGAGCAGATGAAACACTGTAAACCCTCATGAGAGCAGATGAAACACTGTAAACCCTCATGAGAGCAGATGAACCACTGTAAACCTTCATGAGAGCAGATGAAACACCGTAAACCCTCATGAGAGCAGATGAAACACCGTAAACCCTCATGAGAGCAGATGAAACACCGTAAACCTTCATGAGAGCAGATGAAACACTGTAAACCCTCATGAGAGCAGATGAAACACTGTAAACCCTCATGAGAGCAGATGAAACACCGTAAACCCTCATGAGAGCAGATGAAACACCGTAAACCCTCATGAGAGCAGATGAAACACTGTAAACCCTCATGAGAGAAGATGAAACACCGTAAACCCTCATTAGAGCAGATGAAACACCGTAAACCTTCATGAGAGCAGATGAAACACTGTAAACCCTCATTAGAGCAGATGAAACACCGTAAACCTTCATGAGAGCAGATGAAACACCGTAAACCCTCATGAGAGCAGATGAAACACTGTAAACCCTCATGAGAGCAGATGAAACACTGTAAACCTTCATGAGAGCAGATGAAACACCGTAAACCCTCATGAGAGCAGATGAAACACTGTAAACCTTCATGAGAGCAGATGAAACACTGTAAACCCTCATGAGAGAAGATGAAACACCGTAAACCCTCATTAGAGCAGATGAAACACCGTAAACCTTCATGAGAGCAGATGAAACACTGTAAACCCTCATGAGAGCAGATGAAACACCGTAAACCTTCATGAGAGCAGATGAAACACCGTAAACCCTCATGAGAGCAGATGAAACACCGTAAACCCTCATGAGAGCAGATGAAACACCGTAAACCCTCATGAGAGCAGATGAAACACCGTAAACCCTCATGAGAGCAGATGAAACACTGTAAACCTTCATGAGAGCAGATGAAACACTGTAAACCCTCATGAGAGCAGATGAAACACCGTAAACCCTCATGAGAGCAGATGAAACACTGTAAACCTTCATGAGGGCAGATGAAACACTGTAAACCTTCATGAGAGCAGATGAAACACTGTAAACCTTCATGAGGGCAGATGAAACACTGTAAACCTTCATGAGAGCAGAGTAAACACTGTAAACCTTCATGAGAGCAGATGAAACACTGTAAACCTTCATGAGGGCAGATGAAACACTGTAAACCTTCATGAGGGCAGATGAAACACTGTAAACCCTCATGAGAGCAGATGAAACACCGTAAACCCTCATGAGAGCAGATGAAACACTGTAAACCTTCATGAGAGCAGATGAAACACCGTAAACCTTCATGAGAGCAGATGAAACACCGTAAACCCTCATGAGAGCAGATGAAACACCGTAAACCCTCATGAGAGCAGATGAAACACCGTAAACCTTCATGAGAGCAGATGAAACACCGTAAACCCTCATGAGAGCAGATGAAACACTGTAAACCCTCATGAGAGCAGATGAAACACCGTAAACCCTCATGAGAGCAGATGAAACACTGTAAACCCTCATGAGAGCAGATGAAACACCGTAAACCTTCATGAGGGCAGATGAAACACCGTAAACCCTCATGAGAGCAGATGAAACACCGTAAACCCTCATGAGAGCAGATGAAACACCGTAAACCCTCATGAGAGCAGATGAAACACCGTAAACCCTCATGAGAGCAGATGAAACACCGTAAACCCTCATGAGAGCAGATGAAACACCGTAAACCCTCATGAGAGCAGATGAAACACCGTAAACCCTCATGAGAGCAGATGAAACACTGTAAACCTTCATGAGAGCAGATGAAACACTGTAAACCCTCATGAGAGCAGATGAAACACCGTAAACCCTCATGAGAGCAGATGAAACACTGTAAACCTTCATGAGGGCAGATGAAACACTGTAAACCTTCATGAGAGCAGATGAAACACTGTAAACCTTCATGAGGGCAGATGAAACACTGTAAACCTTCATGAGAGCAGAGTAAACACTGTAAACCTTCATGAGAGCAGATGAAACACTGTAAACCTTCATGAGGGCAGATGAAACACCGTAAACCTTCATGAGGGCAGATGAAACACTGTAAACCCTCATGAGAGCAGATGAAACACCGTAAACCCTCATGAGAGCAGATGAAACACTGTAAACCTTCATGAGAGCAGATGAAACACCGTAAACCTTCATGAGAGCAGATGAAACACTGTAAACCCTCATGAGAGCAGATGAAACACCGTAAACCCTCATGAGAGCAGATGAAACACCGTAAACCTTCATGAGGGCAGATGAAACACCGTAAACCCTCATGAGAGCAGATGAAACACTGTAAACCCTCATGAGAGCAGATGAAACACCGTAAACCCTCATGAGAGCAGATGAAACACTGTAAACCCTCATGAGAGCAGATGAAACACCGTAAACCCTCATGAGAGCAGATGAAACACTGTAAACCCTCATGAGAGCAGATGAAACACCGTAAACCTTCATGAGGGCAGATGAAACACCGTAAACCCTCATGAGAGCAGATGAAACACCGTAAACCCTCATGAGAGCAGATGAAACACTGTAAACCTTCATGAGAGCAGATGAAACACTGTAAACCCTCATGAGGGCAGATGAACTGTGGAGCGCAGGCACAACATGATATTCTTCAGTGGTTAAAAGGCTTTTCCAGCTTTCTGTTTTATGGCCCAACAGGAAAGTTAATTGTCATTGTGTCTCACACACACACACACACACACACACACATTTTAACTGAGCAGACAGTGAAGTCATTCCTTTTCATCCCAAGAAGAAAATTTAGAGTTAGAAAGAAAGTGGATAAAAGTGTAGAGGTCACACACACACACACACACACACAGACACACATTCATATGTTCAAACACAAGATGCAAACAGATCCACACATAGACACACACAGCATGAACACAGACGTACACATACAAGCCAACTAACACACTCACACACACACATAAAGAGGCAGGTACAGACACATACACATGTACATACACACAGTGGGACAACCACAGATGACTGGACCCACCAGTCCCTGGCTAGTGGGTCGCAGCCTGTAGCCTGCGGTGCCGGAGACCCGGGTTCCCGTTACGGCTGCAGCAGTTTATTGCACCCTGTAGAGCCAGGGGTTGTAACAACATACACTGACACATGCGCACACAGATACACACGCGTGCACAATAACGCACACAGACACACACACAGACACCTCCTCCTCCTCCTCCTGCAGCAGCAGCGGGGGGGGGGGGGGAACAGACGGGGCTGTGTCTCGTACAGTGTGTGACAGAAAGCCACGGAGTGCACATTTGGCAGGCAACACGAATGCATTACCAATTTTATTTTCCTCTGCCGTCTGAAATCTTTGCCGTTTTTGAAATGGAATCCGCGTTATGATCTTACCGTGTGCTGTCAGGAGGGGAAAAATCCCCAAAATCACAATCGTTATCATAATTCATTTTCATAAGCGGCCACAGCTGTGTAAACGTCTCGTCGCAGATTGAGAGTCAGAAGAATTTCCCTCCGTCCGCCCTGCGGTCAGCACGGGAGGAGGTGAAGTTCTCCTCCGACGGTTCGATGTGTCCTCGTATCCAGACTCCTCCACAGACCCTCAGAGTCCGCAGTCCACCCGCCTCGTATCCAGACTCCTCCACAGACCCTCAGAGTCCGCAGTCCACCCGCCTCGTATCCAGACTCCTCCACAGACCCTCAGAGTCCGCAGTCCACCCGCCTCGTATCCAGACTCCTCCACAGACCCTCAGAGTCCGCAGTCCACCCGCCTCGTATCCAGACTCCTCCACAGACCCTCAGACTCTGCAGTCCACCCGCCTCGTATCCAGACTCCTCCACAGACCCTCAGAGTCCGCAGTCCACCCGCCTCGTATCCAGACTCCTCCACAGACCCTCAGACTCTGCAGTCCACCCGCCTCGTATCCAGACTCCTCCACAGACCCTCAGAGTCTGCAGTCCACCTGCCGTCTGTCCTCTTCTACCAGAGGGAAGGAAGTGGGTCTTTAACACAAGACAACGACCTCTAAATGAGGAAATATGAAAACACACTGCAGGCTTCCTCTGCCAAAGCTACACACACACACACACAACTGACCTGTTCTATACGGACACACACACACACGTCACTTTCTTTACCACTGAAGTAACGACACTGCACCGAATGTGGGGAAGTGTTACTTGCTGTCTGTCACGTTCAGCACAGGACAGTTACACTAGAAGGTTGGTTGGCTGAATAGAAGCATCGTCAGCAGATGGCTTTACCTCTCCGTCTGTTTCTAACCACACCTCCACCTGCTCCACTTCCTGTCTCCAGCTGAGCTAGTTACCAATTAAAACCATTCAGTTGATCTACAAATGATCGCCTCACTTGCGTGAAGTTTAATGTTTATTGCCCTTTTCCATGTCAACGCAATAATCCATGCTGTGTTGTGTCCCGTGTGGTCCTGATGAAGCCTGTGTTGTCTGGTCCTGCAGGTACAAGTCTAACGAGGACTACGTGTACGTGCGGGGCCGAGGCCGGGGGAAGTACATCTGTGAGGAGTGTGGCATCCGCTGCAAGAAGCCCAGCATGCTGAAGAAACACATCCGGACGCACACCGACGTCCGGCCCTACGTCTGCAAGTTCTGCAACTTCGCCTTCAAGACCAAAGGTAGGAGCGCCACGCCGCCTCCACCCGTCTGCCCGTTCACCTACATGGACGAGGTTAAGCTGTCTGTCTATCTGTCTGTCAAACTGTCTTCCTGCCTGTCTGTCTGTCAAACTGTCTTCCTGCCCGTCTGTCTGTCAGACTATCCGTCTGTCCGTCTGTCTACCTGTCTGTCTGTCTACCTGCCTGTTGGTTTTCCATGCATCTCCCTCTCTGTGTGTGTTGGTGTGTTGGGCAGTCGTGTGAGGTGGGTCTGGGTTCATTAACAGCAGCTTGTGAGTCAAACGTCACCTTGTTTCCAGGAAACCTGACAAAGCACATGAAGTCTAAGGCTCATATGAAGAAATGTCTGGAGCTGGGAGTGTCTGTGTCCTCTGTGGAGGACATTGAGACGGATGAAGCAGGTAGGAATCACACACACACACACACACACACAGACACACACACACACACACACACACACAGACAAAGTCATAAATTCATGACAATAGCATGCTGGAGAACACACTCAGAAACACAAACTCTCTCCCTCTCTCCCTCGCTCTCCATAACGCTCCCCCTTCTCTCTGCTCAGTCTTGTGCTCCCTTCTTTCTCCCTCCCTCTCTCCTCCCTCTTTTCCTCCCTTTCTACTTTGCTCTGCATTTTTCCCACTCGCATACATGGTCCCACACACCGGGCCTCTCTCGCTCGCTCTTTTTCTCTCTCTCTCTCCTCTATATCTCTGCTTTTGCACACACGCACACACACACAGACACACACACACACACACACACAGACACGCACCCGCAGCCACATTCACCGCCTGCTGTCATGTTGAGTGCTGGGCACAGTGTGTTCTACGGCTGTGCGGTCGTGAAGCGACAATTAGTGTAATGGAAACCAGAGCTCGTCCTCGCGGCCAGGACACTTGTCAGACAACCACACTCCACCGAAGAAAAAGCCGCCGACTATGATCCAGACTCTTCTCTTCTAGAGTGTCCACTTCCACATACATCGCCCTGCTCGGTAAACGGCTGTCTTGGAAAACCGTTTCTCAGCCCTGCGTCACAATTTCATACGTCGCAGTTTTATTTTCCGGAAAATGTTGAGAGCTGTCAGCCACGGCATTAAGTCTGCGATCGTTTCCACGGTCCAGCTTCTCTTCAGCCCTGTTAGTCCGTCACACACACACACATATATATATATATATATACATACATATACACACACACACATATACATCTATACATACATATACACACACACACATACATATATATATCTATACATACATATACACACACACACACACATACATATATATATCTATACATACATATATACACACACACACACACACACACACACATATATATAGTGTTAAAACACGTTTTCAGGGCGTCCGGGTGGGTTGGTGGTCTATTCCTTTGCCTACCAACACGGGGATCCCGGTTTGAATCCCCGTGTCGCCTCCGGCTTGGTTGGGCATCCCTACAGACACAATTGGCCGTGTCTGGGAATGTGTCCTGGTCGCTGCACTAGCGCCTCCTCTGGTCGGTCAGGGTGGGAACAGCGTGATCCTCCCACGTGCTACGTCCCCCTGGTGAAACTCCTCACTGTCAGGTGAAAAGAAGCGGCTGGTGACTCCACATGTATGGGAGGAGGCATGTGGTAGTCTGCAGCCCTCCTGGATCAGCAGAGGGGGTGGAGCAGAGACCGGGACGGCTCAGAAGAGTGGTCAAGTACAACTGGGGAGAAAGGGGAGGGGGGGGAATCCAAGAAAAAAAAACAACAACACACATTTTCAGTGGTAACTCTAGAAAAAAAAAATAGGGGTTTTTTTGGTTATTGAAATTAAGCTAAAAGTTTTGGGGGAGTTGTGGAAAAGTCAGGGAAAACCAGTGGTGAAAAAATGCACCAAATCCAAATCGAACCGGTGTGCTTCCCCCCGGGAGGAGAAGAGGGCCGGGTCTGTCGACAACATGATGTAGAAGTTCAAATCTGTCGACCGCTGGATTCGGTGTAAATGGGCCAGACAGGAGCGTCGCCCGAAAGCGTGCAGTTTAACCATCGATGTGTGCAGACAATGTGTTGCTCAGCCAGCCGGACACGGCGGCAGCAGCCAGACGCCGTGACTTTATACACGATCCCCAAGTTTGGAAACAACCTGTCCTATTTAAGAAGCCAGGTACGAGAGACGGGACCTTGAGATGTCCTCGGATTCCCGCCCGGAGCGGCTGGTTGGGTGGACTTGACTTACAGTTACATATAACCGGCATTCGGCTGGTGGCTGATGGGAATTCTCCACCCTGCCAACTTCATGTCATCAGACTTAATTTTGATTCAGGCAGTGTAGAGAAAATTGTGAATAGCGGCTTTAAAATACTCTTCCTGTGTTTTGGGCCCTGGTGGGTGTGTTGGCTCGGATCCCGCGTTCCACTCCAAGGTGAACGGCACTGGGAAAAACACACACACACACACACACACACACACCTAGTGGGTTCGGGAGAGACAGAGAGCCCAGTCAGTCGCCCCTTGACACATAAACAGTTGTGGCTTATAAAGAATTGTTGTATATGTGACGCTAAGTGGAAAAGTAGCTCTGTGTTAGCAGATCTGATTTCCTCTGCTAGATGTCAGATAAATAGTCCTCATCAGACTCGGAGAGAGCGCTACCGGTCCTGCACATGGCATCTGGAAGAAGTCAGCAGAACGGGGAGGAGGATACGAGAGGAGTGGGAATGACGGGAAGCAGAGATAGAGGAATGGGGAGGGGAGTGAAGGAGACCAGAACACACTGGGACCGATGATGTAGTGTGTAAATGTATTAAAAAGATGGGCAAACTGTGATATTCAGTCACTGATGGTCATGAGGCATCTTGGTGGTTCTCAATCAGGTCCTCAGGTAACACCAGTGCTGCTGGTTTTCTCTCCTGCCAGGTAGTTTAAGATCCAGTCCAATGAAAGTCATGTTTTCTAATGTTGTATTTTTTAACGGGAGGATTGCCAATATACCCAAAATATCAGAGCTGCCGCTGTAATGAAAATGTGACTAAAGCCCTTTGAGAAACGCTCCTCCTGGTCGACGACGTCGTCAAACCGTTTCAGGAAACCAATCAGCTTCTGGTAGTGAATGACATCAGCTAATACTCTGATTTGATTGGACACTCGAATTATCAACAGTCTGTCAGTTGGTCTGTTTTTGAATAGTTGCCTAGCAACATCATGCTAGTTAGCTATCAGTAAAGAGTCTTATGATGTCAACCTGCTGAGAATTGTCTGTGTTGAGAGGGGGGGCGCTAACAGTTACAACAAACCACGTGATACTTCTGAAGATGAAGAAGTAACTCTCATTAATATTACACCGTAAAACCTGTGTGACCCTATTGAAACCACTGGACTGGGTCTTGGGGCCACAGTGGCTCGGGAGGCTCAGGAGGTAGAGCAGGTCGTCTGGTAACTGGAGGGTTGCCCGTTTGATCCTCGGCTCCTCCTCGCAATAATGCCGAGGTGTCCTTGAGCAAGACACCTAACCCCCAACTGCTCCAGATGAGCTGGTTGTCGCTGCTGACTGTGTGTGTGTGGGTGAATATGAGGCATTAATTAATCGTAAAGCCCTTTGAGTGACAGTTGCAGCTAGCAAGGCCCTGTATAAATGCAATCTATTTACCATTTTATTTAAAAAAAACTTCTTAGGTGCCCAAAAACCATTTGCTACACAATCATTTCCTACCCACATTTCTTTATTTTTATGCTCTACTGCATCACATCTTAACTACACAGCTCATTTGCATAATTTTCCTAAGCTGTGAGTGGACCATAAGATGGTAAAAGTACTGCATTTTATATAGCGCTTTTGTAGCTGCGACAGCCACGCAAAGTGCTTTACAATTAATACCTCGTGTTCACCCACACACACTCATACATCGATGGTGGCTAGGGGTTCGGTGTCTTGCTCAGGGACACCTCGACATCGTTTGCCAAGAGAAGCCGAGGATCGAACCGGCACCCATCCAGTTATCACCTGCCCTACCTCTGAGCAACTGCCGACCCCCCTCCCATTTGTTAGATGGGCCTGCCCTTTTGAAGCCACTCTCAATGAGACGGAGGTCAAATCTGAACTCTGAGAGGAATTTATCAAATTGACCCCAAGGTCAGTCTCGCTCTTGAGGCTCGTTTCTGCTGTGTCGGGAGATGGCAGGAGTTGTTGTAGGTAGTTAATGCTCTGTATTGTCTTACATGGCAGAACTAGAACCAGGGACCAGAGCCCTAGCAAGAGAGAGTTGCGTCAATGAGGGGTCAGACCGCGAGAGGGTCGCGTGGTTCGTGTAGCCGCCGAATAGTTCCAAACGAAGCTTGGCGGCTCATTTAAATGAACTGCTTAGCCGCGATTTCTGGTAGCTACTAACCCATATTTCAGCTTGTTACATTTATATATAGATATAGATATATTCCAACGTGACACATATTCTATGCGCACTGTTTGGAACTATCCGGGACTCCCAGGATCCGCCACTGCTGTTGGCCCATTGACGTCTACGGAGTTGACGTAACTCTCTCTTTCTAGGGCTCTGCCAGGGAGGTTTTAAACCTGGAAAATTCACTACCAGGTTAGAGTATGTCATTATAAGTCTTTTCTGTTTATGACTCACTTTATTTTAGAAGCAAAATAATTGGAAAACCGGATCCAAAACCCTTATTAACTTTCACCTGAGGTGAAAAATAAATGGATCTGGATGTGGTATGAACCCTGAAACACTTTAAAGGTCTGCTGCCACCAAACATGAATAAAACAAAACAAATAGAGAAGATAAACTGAGTAAACAATAGTTATCTTCTCCTCTGTTCCTCTCAAACATCTCTTCTCTTATTTTGTGTACCTTCCTTTTTCTTCTTCTTCTGTATCCTCCAGACGGAGGAGAGGAGGGCATGAGGGCTGCTGGCAAGGTTCTGGGAGGTGTCATGGCGGAACACCAGTTCTCAGACGCAGACGATTCAGACGGTGGCGAAGAAGATGGGGACGATGTGGATGAGGAGGAGGACGATGAAGATGACTATGACGGCGACTCCACCCCCAAGACACGCTCGCGCTCCACCAGCCCGCAGCCCTATGGGCTACCGTCGCTGTCAATCACAGCAGTGGCCGCCTCCCACCCGGTATCCATTGGCCAGCATCTTCACCCGTCTCACCATCCCGGCTCCGACATCCTTGGCAACAGCAACAAGCAGCAGCTGTTTGGCTACTTCCCCACCGTGCCGAGTATCCAGATCACACCGCAGGCCCCACCCAGCGAGCCAGTGGACAGTGATCGGTGTCAGGCGGAGTACCAACGTGCTCTGCAGGGGGCGCTGGGCAGCAGGCTGCTGGTTCCTCCGTCATCCTCCTCATCCATGGATGAAGATCTCCCTGTCCCCTCCCCAGACCTCTCCTCCCCCTCCTCCCCCCTCTCCCCCTCCTCCTCCCCGGCATCTCGCCGGTACCTCTCCCCGCGCCGGGAACTATCGCCCCGCAGCGGCCGCCTCTCGCCGAGGCGGGAGGTCTCACCGCTGCGCCACATCTCGCCCAAGAGAGACCTCAGGGCAACTGGTTACCGCCGAGATATCTCCCCCCGGAGGGAACTATCACCTCGGGGTCACCTCTCGCCGCTGTCCCCGCTCTCCAGGCCAACCTCACCGGCAGGGAGGGACTACAAGCGGGACCGCCACAGGGGCATGATCCGACCGCTGTCGCCCCGCCGCGGACTCCACCAACAGCACCACCACCAGAGGTAAGACTAGGATGCGCTCCCTGTGTCCTGCGGGATTCGGTGTCGATGTGTTGAACACTGAAACTTCATCACAAACCAGAGAGCCTGCTGACGCTGCAGCATTGTGTCTGTGTTGCGTTGCAAATGCATTGCGATGCAGTCCGAGTGCTGGATGCACTGCATTGATCTTACTATTATGTAATAGACGCATGTGTAAACTAAACCAAATGTTGTCCAAGCGGCAGTAACACTCATAACACATCAGGACAACAGGGTCAGGGTTAACACTCATAACACATCAGGACAACAGGGTTAGGGTTAACACTCATAACACATCAGGACAACAGGGTTAGGGTTAACACTCATAACACATCAGGACAACAGGGTTAGGGTTAACATAACACATCAGGACAACAGGGTTAGGGTTAACACTCATAACACATCAGGACAACAGGGTTAGGGTTAACATAACACATCAGTACAACAGGGTTAGGGTTAACATAACACATCAGGACAACAGGGTTAGGGTTAACACTCATAACACATCAGGACAACAGGGTTAGGGTTAACATAACACATCAGGACAACAGGGTTAGGGTTAACACTCATAACACATCAGGACAACAGGGTTAGGGTTAACACTCATAACACATCAGGACAACAGGATTAGGGTTAACATAACACATCAGGACAACAGGGTTAGGGTTAACATAACACATCAGGACAACAGGGTTAGGGTTAACACTCATAACACATCAGGACAACAGGATTAGGGTTAACATAACACATCAGGACAACAGGATTAGGGTTAACACTCATAACACATCAGGACAACAGGGTTAGGGTTAACATAACACATCAGGACAACAGGGTTAGGGTTAACATAACACATCAGGACAACAGGGTTAGGGTTAACACTCATAACACATCAGGACAACAGGATTAGGGTTAACACTCATAACACATCAGGACAACAGGGTTAGGGTTAACACTCATAACACATCAGGACAACAGGGTTAGGGTTAACACTCATAACACATCAGGACAACAGGGTTAGGGTTAACATAACACATCAGGACAACAGGGTTAGGGTTAACATAACACATCAGGACAACAGGGTTAGGGTTAACATAACACATCAGGACAACAGGGTTAGGGTTAACATAACACATCAGTACAACAGGGTTAGGGTTAACACTCATAACACATCAGGACAACAGGGTTAGGGTTAACATAACATATCAGGACAACAGGGTTAGGGTTAACATAACACATCAGGACAACAGGGTTAGGGTTAACATAACACATCAGGACAACAGGGTTAGGGTTAACACTCATAACACATCAGGACAACAGGGTTAGGGTTAACATAACACATCAGGACAACAGGGTTAGGGTTAACATAACACATCAGGACAACAGGGTTAGGGTTAACATAACACATCAGTACAACAGGGTTAGGGTTAACATAACACATCAGGACAACAGGGTTAGGGTTAACATAACACATCAGGACAACAGGGTTAGGGTTAACATAACACATCAGGACAACAGGGTTAGGGTTAACACTCATAACACATCAGGACAACAGGGTTAGGGTTAACATAACACATCAGGACAACAGGGTTAGGGTTAACACTCATAACACATCAGGACAACAGGGTTAGGGTTAACATAACACATCAGGACAACAGGGTTAGGGTTAACACTCATAACACATCAGGACAACAGGGTTAGGGTTAACACTCATAACACATCAGGACAACAGGGTTAGGGTTAACATAACACATCAGGATAACAGGGTTAGGGTTAACACTCATAACACATCAGGACAACAGGGTTAGGGTTAACACTCATAACACATCAGGACAACAGGGTTAGGGTTAACATAACACATCAGGACAACAGGGTTAGGGTTAACATAACACATCAGGACATCAGGGTTAGGGTTAACATAACACATCAGGACAACAGGGTTAGGGTTAACACTCATAACACATCAGGACAACAGGGTTAGGGTTAACATAACATATCAGGACAACAGGGTTAGGGTTAACATAACACATCAGGACAACAGGGTTAGGGTTAACATAACACATCAGGACAACAGGGTTAGGGTTAACATAACACATCAGTACAACAGGATTAGGGTTAACACTCATAACACATCAGGACAACAGGGTTAGGGTTAACATAACACATCAGGACAACAGGGTTAGGGTTAACACTCATAACACATCAGGACAACAGGGTTAGGGTTAACACTCATAACACATCAGGACAACAGGGTTAGGGTTAACACTCATAACACATCAGGACAACAGGGTTAGGGTTAACACTCATAACACATCAGGACAACAGGGTTAGGGTTAACACTCATAACACATCAGGACAACAGGGTTAGGGTTAACATAACATATCAGGACAACAGGGTTAGGGTTAACATAACACATCAGGACAACAGGGTTAGGGTTAACATAACACATCAGGACAACAGGGTTAGGGTTAACACTCATAACACATCAGGACAACAGGGTTAGGGTTAACACTCATAACACATCAGGACAACAGGATTAGGGTTAACATAACACATCAGGACAACAGGGTTAGGGTTAACATAACACATCAGGACAACAGGGTTAGGGTTAACACTCATAACACATCAGGACAACAGGATTAGGGTTAACATAACACATCAGGACAACAGGATTAGGGTTAACACTCATAACACATCAGGACAACAGGGTTAGGGTTAACACTCATAACACATCAGGACAACAGGGTTAGGGTTAACACTCATAACACATCAGGACAACAGGGTTAGGGTTAACACTCATAACACATCAGGACAACAGGGTTAGGGTTAACACTCATAACACATCAGGACAACAGGGTTAGGGTTAACACTCATAACACATCAGGACAACAGGGTTAGGGTTAACATAACACATCAGGACAACAGGGTTAGGGTTAACATAACACATCAGGACAACAGGGTTAGGGTTAACATAACACATCAGTACAACAGGGTTAGGGTTAACACTCATAACACATCAGGACAACAGGGTTAGGGTTAACATAACATATCAGGACAACAGGGTTAGGGTTAACATAACACATCAGGACAACAGGGTTAGGGTTAACATAACACATCAGGACAACAGGGTTAGGGTTAACATAACACATCAGGACAACAGGGTTAGGGTTAACATAACACATCAGGACAACAGGGTTAGGGTTAACATAACACATCAGGACAACAGGGTTAGGGTTAACGCTCATAACACATCAGGACAACAGGGTTAGGGTTAACATAACACATCAGGACAACAGGGTTAGGGTTAACACTCATAACACATCAGGACAACAGGGTTAGGGTTAACATAACACATCAGGACAACAGGGTTAGGGTTAACACTCATAACACATCAGGACAACAGGGTTAGGGTTAACACTCATAACACATCAGGACAACAGGGTTAGGGTTAACACTCATAACACATCAGGACAACAGGGTTAGGGTTAACATAACACATCAGTACAACAGGGTTAGGGTTAACACTCATAACACATCAGGACAACAGGGTTAGGGTTAACACTCATAACACATCAGGACAACAGGGTTAGGGTTAACATAACATATCAGGACAACAGGGTTAGGGTTAACATAACACATCAGGACAACAGGGTTAGGGTTAACATAACACATCAGGACAACAGGGTTAGGGTTAACATAACACATCAGGACAACAGGGTTAGGGTTAACATAACACATCAGGACAACAGGGTTAGGGTTAACATAACACATCAGGACAACAGGGTTAGGGTTAACATAACACATCAGGACATCAGGGTTAGGGTTAACATAACATATCAGGACAACAGGGTTAGGGTTAACACTCATAACACATCAGGACAACAGGGTTAGGGTTAACACTCATAACACATCAGGACAACAGGGTTAGGGTTAACATAACACATCAGGACAACAGGGTCAGGGTTAACATAACACATCAGGACAACAGGGTTAGGGTTAACATAACACATCAGGACAACAGGGTTAGGGTTAACATAACATATCAGGACAACAGGGTTAGGGTTAACACTCATAACACATCAGGATAACAGGGTTAGGGTTAACATAACACATCAGGACATCAGGGTTAGGGTTAACATAACATATCAGGACAACAGGGTTAGGGTTAACATAACACATCAGGACAACAGGGTTAGGGTTAACACTCATAACACATCAGGACAACAGGGTTAGGGTTAACATAACACATCAGGACAACAGGGTTAGGGTTAACACTCATAACACATCAGGACAACAGGGTTAGGGTTAACATAACACATCAGGACAACAGGGTTAGGGTTAACACTCATAACACATCAGGACAACAGGGTTAGGGTTAACACTCATAACACATCAGGACAACAGGATTAGGGTTAACATAACACATCAGGACAACAGGGTTAGGGTTAACATAACACATCAGGACAACAGGGTTAGGGTTAACACTCATAACACATCAGGACAACAGGATTAGGGTTAACATAACACATCAGGACAACAGGATTAGGGTTAACACTCATAACACATCAGGACAACAGGGTTAGGGTTAACATAACACATCAGGACAACAGGGTTAGGGTTAACATAACACATCAGGACAACAGGGTTAGGGTTAACACTCATAACACATCAGGACAACAGGATTAGGGTTAACACTCATAACACATCAGGACAACAGGGTTAGGGTTAACACTCATAACACATCAGGACAACAGGGTTAGGGTTAACACTCATAACACATCAGGACAACAGGGTTAGGGTTAACATAACACATCAGGACAACAGGGTTAGGGTTAACATAACACATCAGGACAACAGGGTTAGGGTTAACATAACACATCAGTACAACAGGGTTAGGGTTAACACTCATAACACATCAGGACAACAGGGTTAGGGTTAACATAACATATCAGGACAACAGGGTTAGGGTTAACATAACACATCAGGACAACAGGGTTAGGGTTAACATAACACATCAGGACAACAGGGTTAGGGTTAACACTCATAACACATCAGGACAACAGGGTTAGGGTTAACATAACACATCAGGACAACAGGGTTAGGGTTAACATAACACATCAGGACAACAGGGTTAGGGTTAACATAACACATCAGTACAACAGGGTTAGGGTTAACATAACACATCAGGACAACAGGGTTAGGGTTAACACTCATAACACATCAGGACAACAGGATTAGGGTTAACATAACACATCAGGACAACAGGGTTAGGGTTAACACTCATAACACATCAGGACAACAGGGTTAGGGTTAACATAACACATCAGGACAACAGGGTTAGGGTTAACACTCATAACACATCAGGACAACAGGGTTAGGGTTAACATAACACATCAGGACAACAGGGTTAGGGTTAACACTCATAACACATCAGGACAACAGGGTTAGGGTTAACACTCATAACACATCAGGACAACAGGGTTAGGGTTAACATAACACATCAGGATAACAGGGTTAGGGTTAACACTCATAACACATCAGGACAACAGGGTTAGGGTTAACACTCATAACACATCAGGACAACAGGGTTAGGGTTAACATAACACATCAGGACAACAGGGTTAGGGTTAACATAACACATCAGGACATCAGGGTTAGGGTTAACATAACACATCAGGACAACAGGGTTAGGGTTAACATAACACATCAGGACAACAGGGTTAGGGTTAACATAACACATCAGTACAACAGGATTAGGGTTAACACTCATAACACATCAGGACAACAGGGTTAGGGTTAACATAACACATCAGGACAACAGGGTTAGGGTTAACACTCATAACACATCAGGACAACAGGGTTAGGGTTAACACTCATAACACATCAGGACAACAGGGTTAGGGTTAACATAACATATCAGGACAACAGGGTTAGGGTTAACATAACACATCAGGACAACAGGGTTAGGGTTAACATAACACATCAGGACAACAGGGTTAGGGTTAACATAACACATCAGTACAACAGGATTAGGGTTAACACTCATAACACATCAGGACAACAGGGTTAGGGTTAACATAACACATCAGGACAACAGGGTTAGGGTTAACACTCATAACACATCAGGACAACAGGGTTAGGGTTAACACTCATAACACATCAGGACAACAGGGTTAGGGTTAACACTCATAACACATCAGGACAACAGGGTTAGGGTTAACACTCATAACACATCAGGACAACAGGGTTAGGGTTAACACTCATAACACATCAGGACAACAGGGTTAGGGTTAACATAACATATCAGGACAACAGGGTTAGGGTTAACATAACACATCAGGACAACAGGGTTAGGGTTAACATAACACATCAGGACAACAGGGTTAGGGTTAACACTCATAACACATCAGGACAACAGGGTTAGGGTTAACACTCATAACACATCAGGACAACAGGATTAGGGTTAACATAACACATCAGGACAACAGGGTTAGGGTTAACATAACACATCAGGACAACAGGGTTAGGGTTAACACTCATAACACATCAGGACAACAGGATTAGGGTTAACATAACACATCAGGACAACAGGATTAGGGTTAACACTCATAACACATCAGGACAACAGGGTTAGGGTTAACACTCATAACACATCAGGACAACAGGGTTAGGGTTAACATAACACATCAGGACAACAGGGTTAGGGTTAACATAACACATCAGGACAACAGGGTTAGGGTTAACATAACACATCAGTACAACAGGGTTAGGGTTAACACTCATAACACATCAGGACAACAGGGTTAGGGTTAACATAACATATCAGGACAACAGGGTTAGGGTTAACATAACACATCAGGACAACAGGGTTAGGGTTAACATAACACATCAGGACAACAGGGTTAGGGTTAACATAACACATCAGGACAACAGGGTTAGGGTTAACATAACACATCAGGACAACAGGGTTAGGGTTAACATAACACATCAGGACAACAGGGTTAGGGTTAACGCTCATAACACATCAGGACAACAGGGTTAGGGTTAACATAACACATCAGGACAACAGGGTTAGGGTTAACACTCATAACACATCAGGACAACAGGGTTAGGGTTAACATAACACATCAGGACAACAGGGTTAGGGTTAACACTCATAACACATCAGGACAACAGGGTTAGGGTTAACACTCATAACACATCAGGACAACAGGGTTAGGGTTAACACTCATAACACATCAGGACAACAGGGTTAGGGTTAACATAACACATCAGTACAACAGGGTTAGGGTTAACACTCATAACACATCAGGACAACAGGGTTAGGGTTAACATAACATATCAGGACAACAGGGTTAGGGTTAACACTCATAACACATCAGGACAACAGGGTTAGGGTTAACACTCATAACACATCAGGACAACAGGGTTAGGGTTAACATAACACATCAGGACAACAGGGTCAGGGTTAACATAACACATCAGGACAACAGGGTTAGGGTTAACATAACACATCAGGACAACAGGGTTAGGGTTAACATAACATATCAGGACAACAGGGTTAGGGTTAACACTCATAACACATCAGGATAACAGGGTTAGGGTTAACATAACACATCAGGACATCAGGGTTAGGGTTAACATAACATATCAGGACAACAGGGTTAGGGTTAACATAACACATCAGGATAACAGGGTTAGGGTTAACACTCATAACACATCAGTACAACAGGGTTAGGGTTAACATAACACATCAGGACAACAGGGTTAGGGTTAACACTCATAACACATCAGGATAACAGGGTTAGGGTTAACATAACACATCAGGACAACAGGGTTAGGGTTAACACTCATAACACATCAGGATAACAGGGTTAGGGTTAACATAACACATCAGGACAACAGGGTTAGGGTTAACACTCATAACACATCAGGACAACAGGGTTAGGGTTAACATAACATATCAGGACAACAGGGTTAGGGTTAACATAACACATCAGGACAACAGGGTTAGGGTTAACATAACACATCAGGACAACAGGGTTAGGGTTAACATAACATATCAGGACAACAGGGTTAGGGTTAACATAACACATCAGGACAACAGGGTTAGGGTTAACACTCATAACACATCAGGATAACAGGGTTAGGGTTAACATAACACATCAGGACAACAGGGTTAGGGTTAACACTCATAACACATCAGGACAACAGGGTTAGGGTTAACATAACACATCAGGACAACAGGGTTAGGGTTAACATAACACATCAGGACAACAGGGTTAGGGTTAACACTCATAACACATCAGTACAACAGGGTTAGGGTTAACATAACACATCAGGACAACAGGGTTAGGGTTAACACTCATAACACATCAGTACAACAGGGTTAGGGTTAACATAACACATCAGTACAACAGGGTTAGGGTTAACACTCATAACACATCAGGACAACAGGGTTAGGGTTAACATAACACATCAGGACAACAGGGTTAGGGTTAACATAACACATCAGGACAACAGGGTCAGGGTTAACACTCATAACACATCAGGACAACAGGGTTAGGGTTAACATAACACATCAGGACAACAGGGTCAGGGTTAACATAACACATCAGGACAACAGGGTTAGGGTTAACACTCATAACACATCAGGACAACAGGGTTAGGGTTAACATAACACATCAGGACAACAGGGTTAGGGTTAACATAACACATCAGTACAACAGGGTTAGGGTTAACACTCATAACACATCAGGACAACAGGGTTAGGGTTAACATAACACATCAGGACAACAGGGTTAGGGTTAACATAACACATCAGGACAACAGGGTCAGGGTTAACACTCATAACACATCAGGACAACAGGGTTAGGGTTAACATAACACATCAGGACAACAGGGTCAGGGTTAACATAACACATCAGGACAACAGGGTTAGGGTTAACATAACACATCAGGACAACAGGGTTAGGGTTAACATAACATATCAGGACAACAGGGTTAGGGTTAACATAACACATCAGGACAACAGGGTTAGGGTTAACACTCATAACACATCAGGATAACAGGGTTAGGGTTAACATAACACATCAGGACAACAGGGTTAGGGTTAACACTCATAACACATCAGGACAACAGGGTTAGGGTTAACATAACACATCAGGACAACAGGGTTAGGGTTAACATAACACATCAGGACAACAGGGTTAGGGTTAACACTCATAACACATCAGTACAACAGGGTTAGGGTTAACATAACACATCAGGACAACAGGGTTAGGGTTAACACTCATAACACATCAGTACAACAGGGTTAGGGTTAACATAACACATCAGTACAACAGGGTTAGGGTTAACACTCATAACACATCAGGACAACAGGGTTAGGGTTAACACTCATAACACATCAGGACAACAGGGTTAGGGTTAACATAACACATCAGGATAACAGGGTTAGGGTTAACACTCATAACACATCAGGACAACAGGGTTAGGGTTAACACTCATAACACATCAGGACAACAGGGTTAGGGTTAACATAACACATCAGGACAACAGGGTTAGGGTTAACATAACACATCAGGACATCAGGGTTAGGGTTAACATAACACATCAGGACAACAGGGTTAGGGTTAACACTCATAACACATCAGGACAACAGGGTTAGGGTTAACATAACATATCAGGACAACAGGGTTAGGGTTAACATAACACATCAGGACAACAGGGTTAGGGTTAACATAACACATCAGGACAACAGGGTTAGGGTTAACATAACACATCAGTACAACAGGATTAGGGTTAACACTCATAACACATCAGGACAACAGGGTTAGGGTTAACATAACACATCAGGACAACAGGGTTAGGGTTAACACTCATAACACATCAGGACAACAGGGTTAGGGTTAACACTCATAACACATCAGGACAACAGGGTTAGGGTTAACACTCATAACACATCAGGACAACAGGGTTAGGGTTAACACTCATAACACATCAGGACAACAGGGTTAGGGTTAACACTCATAACACATCAGGACAACAGGGTTAGGGTTAACATAACATATCAGGACAACAGGGTTAGGGTTAACATAACACATCAGGACAACAGGGTTAGGGTTAACATAACACATCAGGACAACAGGGTTAGGGTTAACACTCATAACACATCAGGACAACAGGGTTAGGGTTAACACTCATAACACATCAGGACAACAGGATTAGGGTTAACATAACACATCAGGACAACAGGGTTAGGGTTAACATAACACATCAGGACAACAGGGTTAGGGTTAACACTCATAACACATCAGGACAACAGGATTAGGGTTAACATAACACATCAGGACAACAGGATTAGGGTTAACACTCATAACACATCAGGACAACAGGGTTAGGGTTAACACTCATAACACATCAGGACAACAGGGTTAGGGTTAACACTCATAACACATCAGGACAACAGGGTTAGGGTTAACACTCATAACACATCAGGACAACAGGGTTAGGGTTAACACTCATAACACATCAGGACAACAGGGTTAGGGTTAACACTCATAACACATCAGGACAACAGGGTTAGGGTTAACATAACACATCAGGACAACAGGGTTAGGGTTAACATAACACATCAGTACAACAGGGTTAGGGTTAACACTCATAACACATCAGGACAACAGGGTTAGGGTTAACATAACATATCAGGACAACAGGGTTAGGGTTAACATAACACATCAGGACAACAGGGTTAGGGTTAACATAACACATCAGGACAACAGGGTTAGGGTTAACATAACACATCAGGACAACAGGGTTAGGGTTAACATAACACATCAGGACAACAGGGTTAGGGTTAACATAACACATCAGGACAACAGGGTTAGGGTTAACACTCATAACACATCAGGACAACAGGGTTAGGGTTAACATAACACATCAGGACAACAGGGTTAGGGTTAACACTCATAACACATCAGGACAACAGGGTTAGGGTTAACATAACACATCAGGACAACAGGGTTAGGGTTAACACTCATAACACATCAGGACAACAGGGTTAGGGTTAACACTCATAACACATCAGGACAACAGGGTTAGGGTTAACACTCATAACACATCAGGACAACAGGGTTAGGGTTAACATAACACATCAGTACAACAGGGTTAGGGTTAACACTCATAACACATCAGGACAACAGGGTTAGGGTTAACACTCATAACACATCAGGACAACAGGGTTAGGGTTAACATAACATATCAGGACAACAGGGTTAGGGTTAACATAACACATCAGGACAACAGGGTTAGGGTTAACATAACACATCAGGACAACAGGGTTAGGGTTAACATAACACATCAGGACAACAGGGTTAGGGTTAACATAACACATCAGGACAACAGGGTTAGGGTTAACATAACACATCAGGACAACAGGGTTAGGGTTAACATAACACATCAGGACATCAGGGTTAGGGTTAACATAACATATCAGGACAACAGGGTTAGGGTTAACACTCATAACACATCAGGACAACAGGGTTAGGGTTAACACTCATAACACATCAGGACAACAGGGTTAGGGTTAACATAACACATCAGGACAACAGGGTCAGGGTTAACATAACACATCAGGACAACAGGGTTAGGGTTAACATAACACATCAGGACAACAGGGTTAGGGTTAACATAACATATCAGGACAACAGGGTTAGGGTTAACACTCATAACACATCAGGATAACAGGGTTAGGGTTAACATAACACATCAGGACATCAGGGTTAGGGTTAACATAACATATCAGGACAACAGGGTTAGGGTTAACATAACACATCAGGATAACAGGGTTAGGGTTAACATAACACATCAGGACAACAGGGTTAGGGTTAACACTCATAACACATCAGTACAACAGGGTTAGGGTTAACATAACACATCAGGACAACAGGGTTAGGGTTAACACTCATAACACATCAGGACAACAGGGTTAGGGTTAACATAACACATCAGGACAACAGGGTTAGGGTTAACACTCATAACACATCAGGACAACAGGGTTAGGGTTAACACTCATAACACATCAGGACAACAGGATTAGGGTTAACATAACACATCAGGACAACAGGGTTAGGGTTAACATAACACATCAGGACAACAGGGTTAGGGTTAACACTCATAACACATCAGGACAACAGGATTAGGGTTAACATAACACATCAGGACAACAGGATTAGGGTTAACACTCATAACACATCAGGACAACAGGGTTAGGGTTAACATAACACATCAGGACAACAGGGTTAGGGTTAACATAACACATCAGGACAACAGGGTTAGGGTTAACACTCATAACACATCAGGACAACAGGATTAGGGTTAACACTCATAACACATCAGGACAACAGGGTTAGGGTTAACACTCATAACACATCAGGACAACAGGGTTAGGGTTAACACTCATAACACATCAGGACAACAGGGTTAGGGTTAACATAACACATCAGGACAACAGGGTTAGGGTTAACATAACACATCAGGACAACAGGGTTAGGGTTAACATAACACATCAGTACAACAGGGTTAGGGTTAACACTCATAACACATCAGGACAACAGGGTTAGGGTTAACATAACATATCAGGACAACAGGGTTAGGGTTAACATAACACATCAGGACAACAGGGTTAGGGTTAACATAACACATCAGGACAACAGGGTTAGGGTTAACATAACACATCAGTACAACAGGGTTAGGGTTAACATAACACATCAGTACAACAGGGTTAGGGTTAACATAACACATCAGGACAACAGGGTTAGGGTTAACACTCATAACACATCAGGACAACAGGATTAGGGTTAACATAACACATCAGGACAACAGGGTTAGGGTTAACACTCATAACACATCAGGACAACAGGGTTAGGGTTAACATAACACATCAGGACAACAGGGTTAGGGTTAACACTCATAACACATCAGGACAACAGGGTTAGGGTTAACATAACACATCAGGACAACAGGGTTAGGGTTAACACTCATAACACATCAGGACAACAGGGTTAGGGTTAACATAACACATCAGGACAACAGGGTTAGGGTTAACACTCATAACACATCAGGACAACAGGGTTAGGGTTAACATAACACATCAGGATAACAGGGTTAGGGTTAACACTCATAACACATCAGGACAACAGGGTTAGGGTTAACACTCATAACACATCAGGACAACAGGGTTAGGGTTAACATAACACATCAGGACAACAGGGTTAGGGTTAACATAACACATCAGGACATCAGGGTTAGGGTTAACATAACACATCAGGACAACAGGGTTAGGGTTAACATAACACATCAGGACAACAGGGTTAGGGTTAACATAACACATCAGTACAACAGGATTAGGGTTAACACTCATAACACATCAGGACAACAGGGTTAGGGTTAACATAACACATCAGGACAACAGGGTTAGGGTTAACACTCATAACACATCAGGACAACAGGGTTAGGGTTAACACTCATAACACATCAGGACAACAGGGTTAGGGTTAACATAACATATCAGGACAACAGGGTTAGGGTTAACATAACACATCAGGACAACAGGGTTAGGGTTAACATAACACATCAGGACAACAGGGTTAGGGTTAACATAACACATCAGTACAACAGGATTAGGGTTAACACTCATAACACATCAGGACAACAGGGTTAGGGTTAACATAACACATCAGGACAACAGGGTTAGGGTTAACACTCATAACACATCAGGACAACAGGGTTAGGGTTAACACTCATAACACATCAGGACAACAGGGTTAGGGTTAACACTCATAACACATCAGGACAACAGGGTTAGGGTTAACACTCATAACACATCAGGACAACAGGGTTAGGGTTAACACTCATAACACATCAGGACAACAGGGTTAGGGTTAACATAACATATCAGGACAACAGGGTTAGGGTTAACATAACACATCAGGACAACAGGGTTAGGGTTAACATAACACATCAGGACAACAGGGTTAGGGTTAACACTCATAACACATCAGGACAACAGGGTTAGGGTTAACATAACACATCAGGACAACAGGGTTAGGGTTAACATAACACATCAGGACAACAGGGTTAGGGTTAACACTCATAACACATCAGGACAACAGGATTAGGGTTAACATAACACATCAGGACAACAGGATTAGGGTTAACACTCATAACACATCAGGACAACAGGGTTAGGGTTAACACTCATAACACATCAGGACAACAGGGTTAGGGTTAACACTCATAACACATCAGGACAACAGGGTTAGGGTTAACATAACACATCAGGACAACAGGGTTAGGGTTAACATAACACATCAGGACAACAGGGTTAGGGTTAACATAACACATCAGTACAACAGGGTTAGGGTTAACACTCATAACACATCAGGACAACAGGGTTAGGGTTAACATAACATATCAGGACAACAGGGTTAGGGTTAACATAACACATCAGGACAACAGGGTTAGGGTTAACATAACACATCAGGACAACAGGGTTAGGGTTAACATAACACATCAGGACAACAGGGTTAGGGTTAACATAACACATCAGGACAACAGGGTTAGGGTTAACATAACACATCAGGACAACAGGGTTAGGGTTAACGCTCATAACACATCAGGACAACAGGGTTAGGGTTAACATAACACATCAGGACAACAGGGTTAGGGTTAACACTCATAACACATCAGGACAACAGGGTTAGGGTTAACATAACACATCAGGACAACAGGGTTAGGGTTAACACTCATAACACATCAGGACAACAGGGTTAGGGTTAACACTCATAACACATCAGGACAACAGGGTTAGGGTTAACACTCATAACACATCAGGACAACAGGGTTAGGGTTAACATAACACATCAGTACAACAGGGTTAGGGTTAACACTCATAACACATCAGGACAACAGGGTTAGGGTTAACACTCATAACACATCAGGACAACAGGGTTAGGGTTAACATAACATATCAGGACAACAGGGTTAGGGTTAACATAACACATCAGGACAACAGGGTTAGGGTTAACATAACACATCAGGACAACAGGGTTAGGGTTAACATAACACATCAGGACAACAGGGTTAGGGTTAACATAACACATCAGGACAACAGGGTTAGGGTTAACATAACACATCAGGACAACAGGGTTAGGGTTAACATAACACATCAGGACATCAGGGTTAGGGTTAACATAACATATCAGGACAACAGGGTTAGGGTTAACACTCATAACACATCAGGACAACAGGGTTAGGGTTAACACTCATAACACATCAGGACAACAGGGTTAGGGTTAACATAACACATCAGGACAACAGGGTCAGGGTTAACATAACACATCAGGACAACAGGGTTAGGGTTAACATAACACATCAGGACAACAGGGTTAGGGTTAACATAACATATCAGGACAACAGGGTTAGGGTTAACACTCATAACACATCAGGATAACAGGGTTAGGGTTAACATAACACATCAGGACATCAGGGTTAGGGTTAACATAACATATCAGGACAACAGGGTTAGGGTTAACATAACACATCAGGATAACAGGGTTAGGGTTAACACTCATAACACATCAGTACAACAGGGTTAGGGTTAACATAACACATCAGGACAACAGGGTTAGGGTTAACACTCATAACACATCAGGATAACAGGGTTAGGGTTAACATAACACATCAGGACAACAGGGTTAGGGTTAACACTCATAACACATCAGGATAACAGGGTTAGGGTTAACATAACACATCAGGACAACAGGGTTAGGGTTAACACTCATAACACATCAGGACAACAGGGTTAGGGTTAACATAACATATCAGGACAACAGGGTTAGGGTTAACATAACACATCAGGACAACAGGGTTAGGGTTAACATAACACATCAGGACAACAGGGTTAGGGTTAACATAACATATCAGGACAACAGGGTTAGGGTTAACATAACACATCAGGACAACAGGGTTAGGGTTAACACTCATAACACATCAGGATAACAGGGTTAGGGTTAACATAACACATCAGGACAACAGGGTTAGGGTTAACACTCATAACACATCAGGACAACAGGGTTAGGGTTAACATAACACATCAGGACAACAGGGTTAGGGTTAACATAACACATCAGGACAACAGGGTTAGGGTTAACACTCATAACACATCAGTACAACAGGGTTAGGGTTAACATAACACATCAGGACAACAGGGTTAGGGTTAACACTCATAACACATCAGTACAACAGGGTTAGGGTTAACATAACACATCAGTACAACAGGGTTAGGGTTAACACTCATAACACATCAGGACAACAGGGTTAGGGTTAACATAACACATCAGGACAACAGGGTTAGGGTTAACATAACACATCAGGACAACAGGGTCAGGGTTAACACTCATAACACATCAGGACAACAGGGTTAGGGTTAACATAACACATCAGGACAACAGGGTCAGGGTTAACATAACACATCAGGACAACAGGGTTAGGGTTAACACTCATAACACATCAGGACAACAGGGTTAGGGTTAACATAACACATCAGGACAACAGGGTTAGGGTTAACATAACACATCAGTACAACAGGGTTAGGGTTAACACTCATAACACATCAGGACAACAGGGTTAGGGTTAACATAACACATCAGGACAACAGGGTTAGGGTTAACATAACACATCAGGACAACAGGGTCAGGGTTAACACTCATAACACATCAGGACAACAGGGTTAGGGTTAACATAACACATCAGGACAACAGGGTCAGGGTTAACATAACACATCAGGACAACAGGGTTAGGGTTAACATAACACATCAGGACAACAGGGTTAGGGTTAACATAACATATCAGGACAACAGGGTTAGGGTTAACATAACACATCAGGACAACAGGGTTAGGGTTAACACTCATAACACATCAGGATAACAGGGTTAGGGTTAACATAACACATCAGGACAACAGGGTTAGGGTTAACACTCATAACACATCAGGACAACAGGGTTAGGGTTAACATAACACATCAGGACAACAGGGTTAGGGTTAACATAACACATCAGGACAACAGGGTTAGGGTTAACACTCATAACACATCAGTACAACAGGGTTAGGGTTAACATAACACATCAGGACAACAGGGTTAGGGTTAACACTCATAACACATCAGTACAACAGGGTTAGGGTTAACATAACACATCAGTACAACAGGGTTAGGGTTAACACTCATAACACATCAGGACAACAGGGTTAGGGTTAACATAACACATCAGGACAACAGGGTTAGGGTTAACATAACACATCAGGACAACAGGGTCAGGGTTAACACTCATAACACATCAGGACAACAGGGTTAGGGTTAACATAACACATCAGGACAACAGGGTCAGGGTTAACATAACACATCAGGACAACAGGGTTAGGGTTAACATAACACATCAGGACAACAGGGTTAGGGTTAACACTCATAACACATCAGTACAACAGGGTTAGGGTTAACATAACACATCAGTACAACAGGGTTAGGGTTAACACTCATAACACATCAGGACAACAGGGTTAGGGTTAACATAACACATCAGGACAACAGGGTCAGGGTTAACATAACACATCAGGACAACAGGGTCAGGGTTAACATAACACATCAGGACAACAGGGTCAGGGTTAACATAACACATCAGTACAACAGGGTTAGGGTTAACATAACACATCAGGACAACAGGGTTAGGGTTAACATAACACATCAGGACAACAGGGTTAGGGTTAACATAACACATCAGGACAACAGGGTTAGGGTTAACACTCATAACACATCAGGACAACAGGGTTAGGGTTAACATAACACATCAGGACAACAGGGTCAGGGTTAACATAACACATCAGGATAACAGGGTTAGGGTTAACATAACACATCAGGACAACAGGGTTAGGGTTAACACTCATAACACATCAGGACAACAGGGTTAGGGTTAACATAACACATCAGGACAACAGGGTTAGGGTTAACATAACACATCAGTACAACAGGGTTAGGGTTAACACTCATAACACATCAGGACAACAGGGTTAGGGTTAACATAACACATCAGGACAACAGGGTTAGGGTTAACATAACACATCAGGACAACAGGGTCAGGGTTAACACTCATAACACATCAGGACAACAGGGTTAGGGTTAACATAACACATCAGGACAACAGGGTTAGGGTTAACATAACACATCAGGACAACAGGGTTAGGGTTAACACTCATAACACATCAGGACAACAGGGTTAGGGTTAACATAACACATCAGGACAACAGGGTTAGGGTTAACATAACACATCAATAGTTATCTAACAGAGTAATTTTGTCATATTGTCATACACATGATACATAAGAGTCATCATTTATAGATTCGCCCAAATAATTTAAATGTCAACATGAATCTAATCCTCTCCAAAGTCACACAAATGGAGGAACACTAGTTAAATGCAGGTGTGTGATATGTGAGGAGGTGTTGTATAAAGACAGTTACTACATCACCGTCCATGCGGAGGTGCCGGTGAACCTCCGGCTGCGCTGCTGGAAGGACAACAGCCGCAGCAGCGGTGCTGACGGGGGATCTTAGTCCTGGTTCTACGTCCTTTAGCTTTATTTTCCAACATTTTTCCAGAAGTGGACTAGTCCAGTTCAGACCGGAGCGTTGCGTTGGATGTGTTTAGATGGAAGGTGGTTTAAACAGGCCTTAGCAGGTTCCAGTGAAGTCACTTCCTGCTTGACGTCTCCTTGTTCTCTGCTCCAAGCCACCAGGCGGCCGTCCAGCAAGGAGGCACGTGGAGCCTGAGACTGGGCCAGCCGGCCTGCCCGCTGACCCACCGAGAGGGAGGCCCGCTGGGACAAGGAAGAGGCAGCAGCGGAGCAGAGATGGAAACGGTAAAGGTCATCGACTCTTTTCTTTTCTCCTCCTCTCCTCTCTTCTAAAGCTACACCCAGATCTTTGTCCAGCGCAGCAAACTCCTCCCGTTTACACTGCAGACCCACCTCCCTGTCCTGCCTGACGGTTCTGTTCTGCTCTATCCTGCTGCAGCCTGCTCGACTCCCCACTACGTTGCTGTGCTTTATCCTGTTTGTCTACTGTAACTTACTGTACACACCTCCATTTTACTCCTCTCCTGAAGGATGGAGTAAAAAGAAACTGTAATTTCCTTCTGTTGCTGTTTGATTAAGCCGCTCCGACGATACGGTGAACTTAATATCCGTACCATACACCGGACCTGAACCGACAAGGCTGGAGAGAGAGGCAGAGCGAGAGGGGGGAGAAAGGTCTGAGAGAGGGGGAAGAACTGAAGGAATTGGGAGATTGACAGATAGAAAGAGAGAGAGAGAGAGAGAGAGAAAAGACAAAGCTACGAAGACACTAATGAAAAGGAGTTTGAGGAGGAGAGGGAAGGATGAGAGAGGTGAGAGAACTCAGAGAATAATGGAGTATGTGAGTGAGAGAGAGAGATGGACAGAGTGAGGGAGGGAGAGACGGCGGGGGGGGCAGAGGGGGGGGGGATGATTGAAGGGAGTACTGTTGTGTTAGCTCCGGTGGTAATGGGATCTTGACTGGCGGGTTCGTGGCTCATAATGCGGCTGTTTTTCTTCTTAAGAAGTCTTCTCTAAAGTCTGGGTTTCCTGTTGGCCTCATTCAGAGAGCCGTGGTTCTCAAACTGAGACCCGCATACCAGCGGTGGGACGCAGAGCGCCCCTCGCTGGTCGGCTGATGGAAGTGAGTCGTACATTCTGCGAAGCCTCATCATATTACAGCAGACGGTGTTTGGACACGTGGAACTTCTGCTTCCCTCAGCCAGCACAGTCCTGCTGTAGTAGTGTTGTCAAGACGACAGCTGGTAGTCTGTTGGAGGTGTGTGTCTGTGTGTGTTTCAGTCTGTACTAATCAGCAGCCCCTACTGATGCTTACAAGTCAAAGCACACTTCATGGAATCTAAATAGTCTGCATTAACCCACTGAGCTCAGACCAGCTCCCCCTGCTACCGTCACTCAACTGTCACTTTAAAAAGAAGTGTTCTGATTGGTTGGTGACTCCCGCCTAGTCCCACCTCCCCACACTAATCTGCCCCCCCCCCCTTTGCTTTCTACAGGAATCCAGGATGGGCTCCCCGTTGACAGGGGAACGGGAGCCGGGTGGTAACCACGGTAACCTGTCCAGCCCGCCTCACCAAGTCCTGTTCAGCCACCTCCCGCTCCACTCCCAGCTTCAGGTCCGCAGTTCACACGTCACTTTTCATTTACGGCTTAACTGCTCACGGCTGTTTGATCACTGTGAGCGATGAGACACAAAGTTAATTAAAATGATCATTACAATAATAATAACAACAATAAACCTGAATTGTATAGCACTTTTCAAAATCATAATGGAGTAAAACAAAAAAGGCATAGGCACTAATAAAATAAAGGTAATCGCTAATGACAGATCTAGATATGCAACAGATAAAAGAGTAATAATGACAGTAATAAGAATCAGTAAACTACCACTTGGTACTACTTATACCACTAGTACTGTTGTTCATGATAATTATAGTAGTAAAAAACACCGTAATCTGTTTTTAAAAAGTTATAGAGTTGATTTATTTACGGTATATTTTCTATTTTATCTCTTTGATTTCCGCCACTTGACTAACAGGCCACTAAAACTTCCACATTTCAGGTGCGTTCGCCTTTCCCCATGATCCCCATCGGAGGGATACAGATGGTACACTCGATTCCCACATCCGTCACGTCTGGCCACACCCAGAGCACATCAGGCCACGCCCACAGCACCCGAGGACAATCTCCGCCAGCCCATCAGGGGGCGCCGCAGGCGTCCTCCCACCTGCCACCACAAAAGAGCATGTCAGAGGACTCCAACACCAGCGAAGCCTCCTCCTCTGACAGGGGAAAAGGAGCGGCGGAGAGAGCGAAGGAGTCATCGACGCCAACGCTGTCGTCCCCCCGCGGCTCTCCGCAGGATGCGGTGCTGATGTCATTGGGAGCAGGTGGTGGCGGCGTTGGAGGGAAGGAGGAGCCGGAGGAGGGCATCCAAAGGTGCACCAAGGCCATCGCCTCGCTCTGCATTGACTCCAAGGAGCCCACCGAGGGAAGGAGGGGTGACAGAGGCGAGAGAGGGAAGAATGGAAGTAGAGATCCCTCTTCCTCCTCTTCTTCATCATCTCCACCCACAGCCACCTGCAGCACCTCCAGTGACTCCCACCATCAGCATCGTTCCTCCCCGCTGGCTGCTACCTCGCCTCCTTCTGCCCCCCCACAGGGTCTCAATCCGGGGACTCAGCACTTTACCCCCCAACCCTCTGTCCCCGACCCTCCTCACCCACCTCCCTCTTCCTCCTCCTTCTCACCTCACCCTGCCTCCACCCCTGGCCACAGAGTCGAGCCCATCCCCCCATCCGACACCTCCCAGTCCCACATCGCCAGCTGGCCGGCCTTGTACGCCCAGACCTCAGAGGAGAGAGAGAGGGAGACGAGACCGCCGGCAGAATGCACAAAGAGGAGTAAAGATGCTTCGTAGGGGCGCGACTTAAAGGAGGTGAAATGGTTTTTTCAGATTGAAAGGAGGAACTTATTTCAGCAGTGAGAGGAGAAGAAAAAGACTTTGCACACAAACACACACACAAACACATGTAATGGAAGCACCTACTTGTGTGTGCGCTCCATGTGTACATGAACATTTGTCCAGATGCTCAGTTGATATACGCACATCAGCACACACACACACAGACACACAGACACACACACATTCATGTACAAATAAACCTATCAGTTACCAACGTCAACAAAGACACAGTGCAGCTGCGTGTACGTGTAGTCCCGTCTGGGCCTGCTGGTCCGGTCCGGGCCTGCTGGTCCACTCCGGGCCTGCTGGTCCAATCCGGGCCTGCTGGTCCGGTCCGGGCGGGCCTGCTGCTGGAGACAGCACAGAAATAAAATCTCTTTCTTATTTAAAGACTCAGTACGGATCTTCATACGGCCGTCTCACATGTACGGTTACTCGTACGAAGGCGGGAGTCTGAGCCGAGCCTGCTCAGAGGACCCGTGACCCACGGTACGACCCGGCGGACAGCAATGTGTGTGCCTTTGATTTACTTCTGTCTCTTTTTGTTTCTGCTTATATTGTTATAAGCGTACAAAGCAGGAAGGTAAATGTGTAAAATGAAATTGATAATCCCACCTCTTGCGTATTGGCTTTGTAAGAATATGCATCCCCCCCCCCTCCTCCTTTTAGTCTCAACAAGCGATGTGAAGTTATGGATATTACTATTACGTAAGGTTGCACTAAAACATATTTTTATATGAGTGAAATTTAAAAAATGGCTTTTTTTTGGTGTACAGCAGCGATTCTATAATACTATTTATTATTGTTACCATGTTTCATAAATTGTACATTTTTTCTTAAATGTTGTGGATGCCTTTTTCTATGTCTAAAAGCATGGGTTTTGCTATTGCTTAAAGTAGGGTGAGGATATCTACACTGTAGTATGTTAGACCTAAAGTAGGGTGAGGATATCTACGGCTTTGTATGTTAGACCTATTTATATACGTCCAAGAAGAACCCACCTGCTTGGAGGCATATACATATATATATAATATTATATATATATATATATAAAAACATTATATATATATATACACACATATATATAAAACATTATATAATATTATATTATATATACATATATATATATAACATTATATAATATTATATATATATATATATATATATTTAAATACACACACATAGAAGTAAGACTTACCAGAATATTTACCCAGCATATGAATATATATATGGAATCTATCTATCGATCTATCTATCTATCTATCTATCTGCACTTAAAATGTAGAATGACATTCACATCACAGTATGGTAGTTTTGCTTGTACATTGTCTCTGCCGCTCTGCATTTGCCCGTCTCTGGTTGGGATTCTTTTTTACTTTGAGCTTTTTTGTTCTTTTTTACATTTTTCAAAGCATTAGACTCGCTGTCAGCAGTAAGTGAATGAAGATGTCACGCGCCGTCAGTGCATTTTGAAATACATTACATTTGCACCCACCTCCTCCAACCCCAACACAGCTCCTTTTTTGTTGTCGTCATTTTCCCCTCGGTGTACTCCGGTCGTGGTTGAGACGAGCAGCGTTTTGTCTTTTTTTATCGGTCGCTCCACATTCTGAGACGTCACTTTGCTTGAAGTACAAAACTCCTGATCATTTATAGAGAATGGGGAACATTCCAGTACATGTAAATACCCAACACCCGTCAACACGCCTGTAATACATGTGTAAACGCACACACACACACACACACACACATGCACAAACACATTTTTTGTGTATTGATGCAAATTGTGGCCGTGGCAATCACTCCGTTGAACATGTATTTTTCAATGGTTTGTTGTTCTGACACATATCTAAACACAAAAAACAGTGAGAAATGCACCTTAAGTTTGTTATGACCTCAAATGTGGCACTGTGCTGCCTAGGTCAGTTTTTTGCAGCTTCTGGCTAGCAGGAACTCTGCAAGCTTCAGTTGAGAAGGGGGGCGGGGCTTATTTGAAAGGAGCTTAACCCTGGACTGGAAAACTGTCAATCAAAAAGTTTTAGAAAACTGTTGTTGTGGCATTATCAGCTTCTGCAGCATATTTTGGCCCTTCTGAACCTGTACTCCCAAATATCCATTTTGTAGCTAAGCAATAGTTCGCCAAAACTCCGTTTCATCAGCGGAGGGTTTATTCGTTGCTAGGCAACAACAACATACTGAAACATCCCTATTGGTAAAAATAGGGGAGTGTTGGGGCGGGGCGACAGGAACAGCGATGACAACATGTTTTTGATGGACAGCTCTGGATCCAGCCAGGCAGGGCGCTCTGCAAGCCTGTATCTGTATTCTGTATCGTGTGTACTCAAGCAGTATATCCTCTTCTTACCACTTTATTTCTTTTTCGATCCTCTCTCTCTTATGTACACTTATCACCATGGCAACGATCTTGTCTTTTAAAGAAAAACATTCTATCATTCTCTCTCTTTCTGTCTCTCTCTCTCTCTCTCTTTAAAGGTATCAAAGCACAAGTCATTGTAAAAAATAATGACAATTTAAATAAAAAACTGACGAAAAAAAATGGTTAATGTGCATAGAAAAAGGGTAACTTTTGTGATGGTGTTGTGTGGAATTAATACAAATATCATGTACGACCCCAGTTTCAATGAGGAATCGCAGTAGAAGTGGAAAAACATGGATTGTTGTTTTCAGTAAATAAATATGACTATAATTGTTGGTGATTCTTGTGATTTGTGTGGGGGTGTATGACAGAAATAATCAAGTAGAGAGGAAGTGATGATGAGGGGGAACGGGTCTGAATTCAGGCCTAGAGATTGACAGCGTCCAATAGACAATCTGACTTTTCCACATTAGACAATAATGGAATTTTATGTTATTCTTTGTAATCATTTTATGTAGTTTTTCTTCTAGAAGGTATGTCTATAGGCCCAGCCATTACTACTGTAGTTTAGCACATACAGGACATTGTATATTTGAGCCGCATTTCACTGTCTTAGCCTGGATTAAAAAACAGATTGATGAGATGTCTTTCGCAATAATCTTGAAACAACACCACCTAATGTCGATATTAATGTTCTTTTACTTGACAAATTTTCTCAAATTGATTAAAAATGGACAAATTTGAATTTCCTGAGTTGATAAGTTTTCCACCCATTTGTTCTGACGCGCAAAGTGGAGGTAAAAAGTGCATTCACGCTGTTTGGAAATGTCTCCAAAAATTGACCGGAGTCCACCTGTAGCTAAGGACACTGACGGGACAGGATTTTTCAATGGAAAACACCCGAATAACTAAGGATCCAACAGCTGAGTGCACATTTCAGAGAAGAAGAACTCCCATAATGTCCAGGGAACTTTCCAACCGTGTTGAATTCAGAGACAGGAGTATTGGGGAGCATAGCTCAACGTAAGGGTATAGAAACTGGCTAAAGGTTGGGGAGTTCCCCAGAACGCTGCCAGCTCCTTGGAAAAAAAATGCCCTGCTTTATGTTGCACTGATTGCTAATCTGGGACAAACAGAGTCAAACCTTGAACCTAAACTATCTAGCTAGAACTAGCCGTCCCACCAAGCTGAGCAATAAGGAGGGCCTCGCTCAGAGAGGTGACCCGCACCTCAAGCATAAAAGCGTCACATGATGTCAGAAAAGCTCCTTCCAGATGTTTGTATGGAGGGGATCTGCATCCAGACTTTTTGATACTCTCCAAAACTGACATTAAGAAGGTTACGGCCATTTTCAACAGTGATTGGCCAAGTGTGTTTAGGTGTGGAAATGAGCAGGGCTTCAGGTAGTCTGCAAGCCCTGCTTTATTCACTCTTCACACAGCTATACCGCCATGTTGACTGCCCACCACTCACCATGAAGTGATCACAAATCCTTCCTGGTTATAACCCTGCTGCTTTATGTGACGGTCAGTTTCTCAGCCCACCTTCAAGTTTAGTTAGTTCAGAAAAAATTATGAATGACTTGGACGAAACAACCTGTCCCAACACAGTTGGATGATGCTTCATATAAAACAAGTCTGATGGAGCCATGTGTAAACTTAAAGTTAGAAAACTGGAGCCCTTGAGTTTAAATGGGAGCTCGTGATAGAAGGTAAATGAGTAAGTTAAGTATTTTCATATAGCACCTTTCACAAACACAGGTCACAACGTGCTTCACAGTCAAATAAAATAAGGATAAACAACAGATAAAACACACCAGAGGAAACCGGGATAAACAAGTTAAAACATAAAATACCACATGCAACCTCAATGCCTGTCTGAACAGATGGGTTTTTAACAGCTTTTTAAGAGTTCAGAGAGTCAACAGACCTCAGACTTATTGGGAGATTATTCCAAAGCTTAGGCACTGCCGACTGGAAATTATGATCTCCCCGAGTCTTAAAACATGTCCAAGGGACACGTAGAAGGCCCTGGTTTGAGGACCTAAGAGTTCGGCTCGTGGTGTAGGGTTCTAGAAGGCCCGTGATGTAATCGCCAGTACAGAGAGGTTAAAATAGGTGTAATGTATGGCCATCTGTTAGGCTGTGTTAAAAGCCTAGCAGCGGCATTTTGGATGGTTGTAAATGATCCAAGGAGCACCTATTAAGGCAGGTAAAAAGAGAATGACAATAGACTAAACGTGAGGCGATAAAAGCATGTATCAGCATCTCCATTTCGGCCCTCGACTCAACAGACTTGAGTTTGGCAAGGTTTCTTAAGTGAAAGAAACATGACCAAATCAGCATCCTAATATGAGCATCAAAACTCATGGATTGGTCAAAACTCACACCATGACTACGCAGACTAGACCAAAAAGACAAGGATAAAGCACCAAGGTTCTGCCTGATCACTTGAGTGAAGGCTATCAGGAGCAATAATCAACACTTCAGGTTTATCTGCATTTAACTGCAGAAAAGTATTTGCCATGCAGTTCCTACTTGTATTTAAATTGTTGTTCAGTGCTGAAAGTCTCTCAAGCTCATTCGATTTGAAGGAAAAATATAACTGGATGTCATCAGCGTAGAAATGAGGAAGCATGTATATGAAGAATAAAACAGGCCAAAAGACTGATCCTTGGGGGACACCACATGTTAAAGCAGCAGTATCTGACACAAATTCACCTACAGAGACTGACAGTCCTATCTGTGAGGTAGGAGAATCCCTCCAATGCAGTCTGAGAAATGCCCACCAGGTGCATTCGTCTATGGATTAGTATGCGGTGGTCAATAGTATCAAATGCTGCGTTAAGGTCCAATACACCCTGTGCAAATCCAGGTCTTGACCAAGTTGCTTTTCGACAACTTTTTCTAAAATTTTAGAAAATAAAGGAAGTTTAGAAATAGGCCTATATTTCTCCGGCAGGGAGGGGTCCAGGTTTGGTTTCTTCAACAAAGGTTGAACAATAGCCTGCTTAAAATAGCTGGGGACACGCCCTGATAAAATAAATCAGTTTAAAATATATTAACTAAACAGGGGCTGATGAGACTAAAAACCTGTAAGAACAGAGAGGTTGGTAGGACATCTAGTGGGCTTGAAGAGGGTTTTATTTTTCCTAACAAGGCTGTAATATCATGTGTAGAAACAGGAAAAAAGGAATCCAGGATGGATGGGTTGGAGAAACCACTAGTGAGTGGACTGGACGAGGGTGGGATGTTTGCCCTAACATCTACAACCTTATCTATAAGATATTTAAGAAAGTTATTGCAATCGCTGTTAGAGGAAATTGGCAGCTGTGGAGTGCTGGAGATACCATATTGTCTACTGTATTAAACAGGACTTTGGGATTTCTCTTACTGGAAGACATATTAGAGAAACAAGAAGATCGCTCAGCCTTCACCATGTCATTGAGGATACCCGTAAGGGTTTTGAGAGGCAACCTGTGTACTTCAACCTTTGTGGCTTTCCACAAGCACTCGGTCATCCAAAATTTGCACCTAAAACTCGGGACAGTTTCATTTATCCAAGGGGGTGAATTTTGTGGAGGGGATCTTTCTGGGATTGACAAGAGCCACTTTATCCATCATCAAGGGGCAGTGGTTGTTAAAAGAGTGAACTAAAGTCTCCACATTGCCATTCATTACAACAACACTGCTGTCAAGCATCATAGAGAAAGGGACGGTAGTAGGCACATCTAACAACAAGGGGGTGCTAGTCAGCTTAATAGTGGAGGGAAAGTTTCCTGGTGGAGACTGGAAGTGACCGGGAGTGGATGAGGACATACAGCAAAAGATGGTCAAGGTGAGGGAGAATTACAGATTGTGTGAAATAAATGTTCGGTTAAAAGGTGTGAGCCGTGGTCATTTGGGTGGATGCTATCATGATGAAAGAAGGCTGGGCATTTCCAGAAGAGGGTACAATTATCCAAAACTGTGTGCTGTACAGGTTAACTGCAGTCATGTGGGGCAGCTAAGAGTGCAGGTCAGACGAGCCACACCGTGACTGAGTGGAGGGAATGGACCCGAGATAAAGACCGGTTTACTGTCGACCGTGAAGGAGTCAAGGAGTTTGCTGAAGTCGCGTTTCAGTATTTCAGAGGTTTGGGGAACGTCGTTGCAGCTGACATGGATGACAATATCCTGGGCGAGGGGGCGCTCGGCCAGAATGGCGGGAATTTTTTCCAGGATATCAGTCACCTTGGCACCTGGAAAGCAAAACGTCGCTGTAGATTTTTTCGTAACATTCCTCACAATTGCATCTCCAATAATGAGCATGGCTGGAGGGGGAGTGGTGAGTGGGGAAAGTTGCACCCGTGGACTATAGTCCACATGACAGCGCCTGAAAGACTTTGACGACATGTGGCAAAAGATTTCGTGGTGTGATGAAATAAAAATCAAACTCTTCAGTGGCAAGGCAAGACGCTATGTCAGGTGAAAACCAGGTAACCTGCAGCACACCAAACACCCTCCCCACTCTGTCATGTGATGGTCGCTCCTGCTCCACCGGGGCTAGGTCGAGGAGCAGGGGCAAAGCCTTTCCCTTCAACGCCTGAGCCAGGTGGATGGCAGCTTCCTCGCTGCTCCATCCGCTGTGCTGTGCCGCTAATTGGACTTGCGAGAGGTACGGCTCTAGCTGTGTCATGCCATTGTACTTGCGCAGCTTGGCTGGTGGTCTATGTGCAGCATCCCTGCCGGTCGGTAGGGGGCAGTTGGAGGCGGTGGGCAGCAGGCGTTCCCCTGTATTGCCCCTCCTGGCCTCTGTGGGGCAGTGGGGACGCAGTGCACTGGAGCCATCACAGTGGGCTGGAAAACTCCCATCTCTGGCAGGCTCTGTCGTTCGCCACGCCAGGTTTTCCAAGCGCCAATGAGTCTGCTCAATGTCCCTCTCCGGTCTCTGGATCTCCCACTCCGGTCTCTGGATCTCCCTCTCCGGTCTCTGGATCTCCCGCTCCGGTCTCTGGATCGCCCGCTCCGTTCTCTGGATGTCCCGCTCCGGTCTCTGGATCTCTCTCTCCAGTGTCTTGATCTCCCTCTCCGGTCTCTGGATCTCCCGCTCCGGTCTCTGGATCTCCCGCTCCGGTCTCTGGATCGCCCGCTCCGTTCTCTGGATCTCCCGCTCCGGTCTCTGGATCTCCCGCTCCGGTCTCTGGATCTCCCGCTCCGGTCTCTGGATCGCCCGCTCCGTTCTCTGGATCTCCCGCTCCGTTCTCTGGATCTCCCGCTCCGGTCTCTGGATCTCCCGCTCCGGTCTCTGGATCGCCCGCTCCGTTCTCTGGATCTCCCGCTCCGGTCTCTGGATCGGCCGCTCCGGTCTCTGGATCTCCCGCTCCGGTCTCTGGATCGGCCGCTCCGTTCTTCAGCTCATCCCACTTCTGCCGCCAATGTGGGGACCAGCGTGGAAGGTGGAGTGGAGACACAGAGGTTCCGTGTTAATGGCAGCTCCCGTGCCCCACACACCGCACGACCTTGTGAGTGCTCGTTTATTTACACACCAACCAGAACCACCTGCACAATGACCCCCCCCCCCCCAGGTCACGACCACAGACATTAGTCTGAGTCACGGCCCAGTCAGTCACGAACGGTCTTCTGCTTAGTCCGAGTCGAACCCCCAAACAAACAACACAACAATAACCACAACGTGAACACAACATCGTTAAAACACACACTTAACTAACACTAACAGTCCCATCAGCCAGGGCACAACCCTGGCCGGCCAGAGCGGCTGCCTGCCCGGCCACTACGACACCTCCTGCGGGGTATTTGTTCTCCTGGAAACAGCGGGATGTGGTTCGCTGCTGTCCCCGCGCGGAGGACACGCTGCCAGAATACTGCGCGGCCACGTGGCTGCACAGCATTCTTACATCTGCCATTCACTTGATTAAACCCCCCACGCAGCCCGGAAGCCACAGAGATCTGCCTGTATGCATCTTCTTTCTAACCAGCGTCCCTGTGAACGGACGGGGACGCTGGTACAGGACAGGAGGGCCAGCAGGAGCCGCATCACTTCCTCCTCCTGGTCGGCTATGGCCGCTAAAATGCTGCTCTAGTCACTAGAGTTTAAGAAAACATTCACAACGACAGGATGTAAGAGGAACACACCTCCCCTCTTATTGGCTGCCGCGCGTCTCTGCCACTGCTCATTTGCATAACGTTGAAATTTGCTCAACGTTTTTTGTCTCCGACCACGGATGGATTACAGTAGAACCGGATACGGCGCCGCCGCTCAGCCTTGCATCCAGCGGTCACTCGCGGTATTGCAGCGAAAAATCCCCTGCGGCCCAAAAAGCATGGCCCCCATAGAGCACCATTATAAAAGAGCCGCCTGTCAAGCCTGTCGCCAGGACCCTGCAGCTCTAATCACGGCCAGGTGTTACTTTATGCATTGTATATTTTCAAGCCATTGGGTTTTAATCGTTTTAAAACATTTCTAAAGCCCAGGAATGTTTTTTTCCCTGCATGACGTCACGGCTGTGTATGAGCCCTTCTCATAGTCTAGAGCAGCGGCGGCTAACCATGTGCCACGGAGAGCCGTGTGTGTGTGTGTGTGCAGGTTTTCATTCCAGCCGGACTCCACACCAGCGGGTCTCCCCGACACCTGCTTCCTCTCTGGCTGAAGGGGGGCAGCTCCTCAGCCAGATCACCTGGCCTGCATTCCGGCTGGAATGAAAACCTGCACACACACACGATGGCTCACCGTGGCACGTGGTTAGCCACCCCTGGCCCTGGCCTAGAGGCACGATAGGAGTAACACTACCGCGCATATTCGGTGGGCCCCTGTACCCGGAAGTAACCCGGAAGTAACCCGGAAGTAACCCGGAAGTAACCCGGAAGCCAGAAACTTTTTCGGTGTATACACCAGGTGAGCAATTCTCATGGGGATGTTTTCTATAGGCACCATCTTTACATCCGGTATCCAGTTCTACTACATACATCCATGTGTCCAACATCTGGCAGGAGACACCACATGTCCATATGAAAGAGAGTCATCATCTGGCAGGAGACATTACATGTCCATATGAAAGAGAGTCATCATCTGGCAGGAGACATTACATGTCCATATGAAAGAGAGTCATCATCTGGGAGGAGACACCACATGTCCATATGAAAGAGAGTCATCATCTGGGAGGAGACATTACGTGTCCATATGAAAGAGAGTCATCATCTGGGAGGAGACATTACATGTCCATATGAAAGAGAGTCATCATCTGGGAGGAGACATTACATGTCCATATGAAAGAGAGTCATCATCTGGGAGGAGACATTACATGTCCATATGAAAGAGAGTCATCATCTGGCAGGAGACATTACATGTCCATATGAAAGAGAGTCGTCATCTGGCAGGAGACACCACATGTCCATATGAAAGAGAGTCATCATCTGGGAGGAGACATTACATGTCCATATGAAAGAGAGTCGTCATCTGGCAGGAGACATTACATGTCCATATGAAAGAGAGTCATCATCTGGGAGGAGACATTACATGTCCATATGAAAGAGAGTCGTCATCTGGCAGGAGACATTACATGTCCATATGAAAGAGAGTCGTCATCTGGCAGGAGACATTACATGTCCATATGAAAGAGAGTCATCATCTGGGAGGAGACATTACATGTCCATATGAAGGAGAGTCATCATCTGGGAGGAGACATTACATGTCCATATGAAAGAGTGTCGTCATCTGGCAGGAGACATTACATGTCCATATGAAAGAGAGTCATCATCTGGCAGGAGACATTACATGTCCATATGAAAGAGAGTCTTCATGTGGCAGGAGACATTACATGTCCATATGAAAGAGAGTCTTCATCTGGCAGGAGACATTACATGTCCATATGAAAGAGAGTCGTCATCTGGCAGGAGACATTACATGTCCATATGAAAGAGAGTCATCATCTGGCAGGAGACATTACATGTCCATATGAAAGAGAGTCATCATCTGGCAGGAGACATTACATGTCCATATGAAAGAGAGTCATCATCTGGCAGGAGACATTACATGTCCACATGTTCCTCAGGAAAAGAGGTCTTCGTTGGACCTTCTCTGATGTGGAAGCAAGGTGAGTTTCAAAGCACAACGTGTTGTGGAGAACAACCCCCAGATGTCTGTAGCTGTCCACAAGCTCCATGGCAGCACCTTTAATGCTGACTGGTACAGGACTAGGAGGAGGTACAGGACTAGGAGGAGGTACAGGACTAGGAGGAGTCTTTCTAAAGCTGATCATCATGTCTTTAGTTTCAGACACATTTAAGTGGAGAAAGGAGTCATCACACCAAGACACAAAACCATCAACCACAGGTCCATGTTGTTCCTCCTCCCCTTCAAGAAGACTTACCATCACTGAATCAGCCGCTGATGTGAACGTGTGTCTGTTGGTATGGTTGCTATAGCGACAGTCATTAGTGTACAAGATGTAGAGTAACGGGGAGAGGCAGCAGCCCTGAAGGGAACTGGTTGAAGAGTACAGCTGATTGAAAAAAGAGCCATTAAGCCTCACACCCTGGGACCTATCAGTCAAGAAGTCCAGTATCCAGCCAACTAGACTAAGATCCAGTCTGGAGCTGCTCTCTCTCTCTCTCTCTCTCTCTCTCTCTCTCTCTCTCTCTCTCTCTCTCTCTCTCTCTCTCTGTCTCTCTCACTCTCGCTCTCTGTCTCTGTCTCTCTCTCTCTCTCTCTCTGTCTCTGTCTCTCTCTCTCTCTCTCTCTCTGTCTCTCTGTCTCTCTCTCTCTCTCGCTCTCTCGCTCTCTGTCTCTCTCTCTCTCTCTGTCTCTCTCTCTCTCTCTCTCTCTCTCTCTCGCTCTCTCTGTCTCTCTCTCTCTCTCTCTGTCACTCTCTCTCTCTCTGTCACTCTCTCTCTCTCTCTCGCTCTCTCTGTCTCTCTCTCTCTCTCTCTCGCTCTCTGTCTCTCTCTCTCTCTCACTCTCGCTCTCTGTCTCTGTCTCTCTCTGTATCTCTCTCTCTCTCTCTCTCTCTCTCTCTCTCACTCGCTCTCTGTCTCTCTGTCTCTCTCTCTCTCGCTCTGTCTCTCTCTCTCACTCTCTCTGTCTCTCTCTCTCTCTGTATCTGTCTCTGTCTCTCTCTCTCTCTCTCTGTATCTGTCTCTCTCTCTCTCTCTCTCTCTCTCACTCGCTCTCTCTCTCTCTGTCTCTCTCTCTCTCGCTCTCTGTCTCTCTCTCTCACTCTCTCTGTCTCTCTCTCTCTCTGTATCTGTCTCTCTCTCTCTCTCTCTCTCTCTGTCTCTGTCTCTCTCTGTATCTGTCTCTCTCTCTCTCTCTCACTCTGTCTCTCTCTCTCTCTCTCTCTAACATCGTCGTGTCGTG
>JAJHIY020001165.1:130000-132211 GCA_022114975.2 Lampris megalopsis | reverse complement strand
ACAGACAAGTGCTTCACCATGAAGTCGGGGTAGATGGATGTGCCCCGAGTTTAAAAGTACGCCCTCCGATTTTGAGTGGCGTCCTGTTGTACTTCTTCTTGTAGGAGGTCGGAAAAACTTGATCTCCGAGTTGTCTGGGACGCAGCAATAACTACTGCACGCACACACACACACACACACACACACAGACACGCACGCCCCAGCTCAGGTCACCTAGTGCAGTCAGCCACAGGCTTGGCCACAGCCAGAGATCCGCACCCCCACACCTGACAGGCTTCAAGCGGTCGGCCTTGGCCTCAGTTTGCAGGCCTGGTGCGGTCTGCTCCACTCTGTGCTTTCCAAAGCATTCTTCTTCTTCTTCTTCTTCCTTTTTTTTTTTTTTTTTTTTGCCCATCAAAAATAATCTTTCTCACAATAAAGTAAGAATGAAAGTCAAAGGGGGTTGAGATGCTTTTCGGGAAACCATTCTTGAGTGTCTGGTCTCCTCGGAGCTCGGTCACTGTGGTCAGAGAGCGGCCCAGGCCAAGCTGTACGGTACTGCAATACCGAACACCGCTGTGCAATATGACACGGCTCCGACCGACTGTAAGCCTGGGAAATACGAGGAAACGGAGGGCACAGTTTACTTTGGTCATGGTTACACTTGCAGAATAAACACGGGAGTCGGAAACCTCGGTGTCTTTGCAATCTGAGGTCAGGGTGGTAGTGACGGGGGCAAATCGGCGAGAGGACTGAAAGGTTGCAGTCGAAGGACAAGACTCCAAACGCTGTGGGAAGCACTTTGGTTTGCACTCGGAGGAGCTATCGCGCTGGAGAACTAGCGGCACATTAAAACCGTCAACTCCCGTCACACAAATCAGCGCGTGTAGCTCAGACTTCGAAGCCGTGGTGCATTATGTTAAGCCTTTGCAAAAATAGACCCCCCCCCCCCTCTAAATCTGTAAGCTGAATGTGGCATGTTTTTGCCCCATTGAGGAAATGAGCTCATTCAATTCACCTCGCGTCACTTGGTGAATACGTTCACATTATGTACAGAGCTCCCATGGAGAGTGTGTCTACCCACCCCTGCCTCCTACATCCCTCAAGGGTCAAGACAATGGATGCCCATGTTTTACACTCCAGAGCCGGATTCAGCTCTCTGAAGCAGATGGCATGTGCAGTTGTTAAGGCCTTCACACGTCAAATCTGAATTTTTCGAAAGCGTATGCTTTTGTCTCAGTCCGCCGTTGTGGTCCCACAACTCTGAAACCTCTGAGAGCTTATCGGTTTGAGTAGTACTGGCCTAGAGAGTGTGTGTCCCCCCCCCTTTTTCTCCCCAATTATATCTGGCCAATTACCCCACTCTTCCGAGCCATCCTGATCGCTGCTCCACCCCCCCGCTGCCGATCCGGGGAGGGCTGCAGACTACCACACGCCTCCTCCGATACACGTGGAGTCGCCAGCTGCTTCTTTTCACCTGAGAGTGAGGAGTTTCACCAGGGGGGACGTAGCGCGTGGGAGGATCACGCTATTACCCCCCAGTCCCCTCTCCCCCCTGAGCAGGCGCCCCGACCGACCAGGGGCGGCATTAGTGCAGCGAGCAGGACACACACCCACATCCGGCTTCCCACCCGCAGATACAGCCAATTGTGTCTGTAGGGATGCCCGACCAAGCCGGAGGTAACACGGGGATTCGAACCAGCGATCCCCGTGTCGGTAGGCAACAGAATAGAGCGCCATGCTACACAGATGCCCCCAGAGAGAGTTAACAGCCTCTGATGTCCTCTCATCTGGCAGGGAGTAGACAACCACGTTCAGTTTAAGAGTCGATCCAGTTATTCCTGTTTTTTCCTCACCTGTTTCAGTTCCAGGCACTTCATTTGTTTCCTCTCTCTCTTCGGGAGGGAGGGGGATTTTTTTGGGGGGGGGGTGATTTTGGTTATACTGCCATGGGAAAATCCAGCGGGTGCGGTTTATGTGTTTTAATTTGTTTACTACAGACAGTTGGCAGCGCTCGGACGAAAGGATGGGGAATGTAGGAAAGAAAGAAAGATGGAGAGAGAGAGAGAGAGAGAAAGACAAACAGAGAGAGAGAGAAAGGGGGGTGGGCAAGAAAAGAGGAGAACAGAGAGAAAGAGAAAAAAGAGGAGATGAAAAGCCTCGCCGCAGAGGAAAGGAAAACACTTTGGGGAGGTATGTTTATGAAAACAGCTTCAGATCATAATTGAGAAA